>RQTK01000269.1:347969-373938 GCA_003991915.1 Elysia chlorotica | reverse complement strand
AGATTTGTCTTATTAGTATGTGGTATTATTTTCCTTTATTGAGATTCAGATTGCTGTTCTTTAACCTCTTTTAACAACAACAAAATTGAAATAAACAAATGTGGAAACTTTCTATTGCTTTATTTTATGTATTCTTTTATAAAAAGAGAAAAAAAAAGATTTCGTGGAATGATACTTTCTTTAAATATCGCCTTCATTCACTATTGTCAATACCACTCCCCTTCCCCCCTTTTCTTGTCTAAGGTGTGGTGAACTGGCGCAACTGAAAGACTGTTGGTCTATCAATCAGTAGGCCCCTGGTTCGAAACCTACGGTCGTGCTAAATTTGTTTGAATCCCATTATTCCCAAACTGTTATTGTGGCAGAAAGTACAATTTTCAGACGTTAGCCTTGAAATTCGTCCACAATAAAACTTAGCTTAACTTAAACCCTTGTCTTAGACTGTTAAATGGACTTGAGTTTCTGGTAAAAATCAGCGCTCTATAGAATATAATGTGAACGAGTCCCAGGGATAACGTCTGACAATTTTGTGTGCTGTTACACACAAGACAGGGCGGGGATACCATGACTCCTGTCTCATCCGATCACGTTATACTGACAACGACCAACACAGTTACATGGGACGACTTTGTACAAATAAATGAGCCGCTCTTGGGTTTCGAACCGCTGACCTCCTAATCTGGCTACCAACGCTCTACCACTTGAGCCAGTTCGTTCCCTCTCCTATTAAAGCATGTGCCCTGAAGAAGGATGTCCAAAATGACAAGACCGGCTGAGACAGGAGTCATGGTATCCCCGCCCACATAAAATTGTCAGACGTCTGTCTTGGGGTCCGTCCACAATATAGCCTATATAGTGTGATGTTGGACGTTAAACCAACCAAAATAACAAACTGGGTCACCGAACTGACTGTAGTGAACACATTTTTGAAAACCAAGGGTAATAGTGATCTACCAGACGCTTCTCTCTCTCTCTCTCTCTCTCTCTCTCTCTCTCTCTCTCTCTCTCTCTCTCTCTCCCTCTCTCTCTCTCTCTCTCTCTCTCTCTCTCTCTCTCTGTCTACTGGACCATGATGTAAAGTCACTAGAGACAGTGGAATTTTGTTAACTTCTGGTTGCGAATTGTCAATAGTCGATCTAACAACACAACCCAATAAACACTATGTGAGGGTCAGTGTCATGTTTTACATCTTTGTCTGTGGCACTTTGTGCAGCTGTCTCCATCCTTGATGTCAGTTCTTTGCATTTGTATCTGCCATTATAATTATAACATGCTATTTCTATAATCTCGGCAAGTGTTTCATTTTGTTTAGTCTTCTTCTTCTTCTTCTTCTTCTTCTTCTTCTTCTTCTTCTTCTTCTTCTTCTTCTTCTTCTTCTTCTTCTTCTTCTTCTTCTTTTTATTCTTATATTCTTATCACTCGTCGTAAGTCTTTTTATTCTTATATTCTTATCACTCGTCGTAAGCCTTTTTATTCTTATATTCTTACACTCGTCGTAAGTCTTTTTATTCTTATATTCTTATCACTCGTCGTAAGTCTTTTTATTCTTATATTCTTACGATTCGTCGTAAACCTTATTTATCATATCATTACATATTATTACGACGAGTTCTAAGCTAACACGACGTTGTTCTTACTATCTATAAGCTTGTGTCTAACAAGAAGTAATTCTAAGAACAACAAGTCGCAAGACATAGATTTGTGCCAAACAACGAAGCATTTTAAGTAGAACTAGTTCGAAAAATATGGGGCCGTTCCTACAACGTTGCAGTAGTTTACGACTCGTCTCAAGCCCATCTTTATTTCCTATGCTTACGACGTGTTGTAAGTCACTGCGGCATTGTACTTGCGGTCCATTAACGTCCGCGCAAGGAATCGGAAATTCTAAGTTTAACTAGTTGCCAGACATTGACTTCAGTTTAACAAAGACTTGTGCTAAGTACAAAGAGGACGCAGATTTCGATATCCGAACACAGCATAATAATGCATGGTAGATCGGACGCCTAGTTATACTTAGCTTTTGTACTTAGGACTTCAGAACCGTTTTGAAGAACTTCGCTGCGCTAGGTTATGTGTAGAAACTTTCTATATTTTTGCACTGTATGAATATTTTTCTTTTCTTTTTTTTTTTATAGATGCTCGAATTTGCGCAGCGTCTAGCGTTGATTTTATGTTCAATGCAGCATTGTGTAATTGTTTCACCATCAAAACAACTACAACTAAAACAAAAACAAAGAAGAGGAAGAAACATCGAGAAATGCAACAACCAGATATCAACAAACATACACAAAAACAAAAACAAAACGAAGAAAAATATTGTATACGCGAACATGCTTTAACCTATTGTCATCACCCTTCCCATGTGTCATGCTCTTGTGTTACACCTCTTTGTAATGATATCTACACCTTACATTTCTAGAAAAAAAAATTCAAGCTTTTACCGTTTGTACAATTTTCAAAATTCCTCAAAACGGTCCGCACACAAGGAATATGCCTCGAAAAATGCATTATGAAAAGGTTGACGTTGTTTACTCAAAGTGTACATCTTTTTATTATAAAACTACGTCTTTAGCCTTCGACACTTACAATATTTTGCAACAAGTTGGTATGTTGGTACAACGTAGTGGTCTTCTGACTCTTCCTAAGTCTTCATATCGTATTCTTACAATGAGATGTAAGTTACCACGGCGCGATCCCTACTGGGTCGGTGTCAGTATAATGTGACCGGCTGAGACAGGAGTCATGGTATCCCCGCCCTGTCTCGTGTGTGGCAGCACATAAAATTGTCAGACGTCAACTTGGGGCCCGTCCACAATATAACCTATATAGTGCTGCTTTTGGACGTTAAACCATCCCAACAACAAGTCTCCCCCTTTGTCTCTCCATCTCTTCTTCGCTCTTACTCTCCCTTCTCTCCCTCTCTCTTTCTCTCTCTCTCTCTCTCTTTCTCCTTCTCTCTCTTCTTCTCTCTCTCTCTATCTCTCTCTCTCTCTCTCTCTCTTTCTCTCTCTCTTTCTCTCTCCCTTTGTCAACCGTCTCCTCTGTGGAATCCTATACAAGTAAGATAACCCTGTCGCACCACACATGTAATTACCTCCCTTATCAAGGCGTCGTCGTTCTAGTGAAACCTCCAGTACCAGCCTAGTGTGGTAAGTACAACGTCGCTGTAAGACATCTCTTTAGCAGTCCTGGCACGAGTTGTAAGCTACCGACATCTTGTACTTACGTCCCTCAGCCTTCTAGAAGGGCTGACTACCTTACGTAAAAAAACCGTATTGGTTTGCAGTTACTTACATATTTCTCTGTAATAATGTAATACATTGTCTTTGTTTGTGTTGGCAGCCCTGCCTTTGTTATAATTTTGACAGGTGCATGTTTCACCTGTACTGGTCCAAGGCCAGGGTATTTAAATTACTTTATACAGATAGTGGATACATAATAGAATGAACCAGCATATGATCTATCATGTCCTACCTTCCTCCTGATATTTTGTCTTCTGTCAACGCCGCCTGTCGCCGTATAGGATCCCCCAGGGGAACCTAGGAGACGTTAAACCCGGAGAGAGGGAGAGAATTCTCTCCCTCCCTCTATAGAGAACATGGTGGAGAGATATCTAGGTAGCGCCCAGCATGGTTACTTTGACTTGCGTTGTTTATTTCTAAACGTCCATTGTCCACAGCCAGGCTATATCGCGGACCGGTCCCAAGACTAGCGTCTGACAATGTGACGTGCTGCCATAGGAAGACAGAGCGGTGATGAGTTTAGTCGAGTTGTCAGTATTATATATACTGTACTGTGGACGGATCCCAATACTAACCTCTGACATTTTTGCGTGCTGCCATATATAGTTCAAACTATCGATATTTAGGTTTATATTCTACTTGTCGTACAACGTGGTGGTAGCTTAAAACTCGTCGTAAGTCTTATTTCCATATCTTTAGACGAGTCGTAAGCTTACTATAACGTTGTACTTACCACCCTAGATCTAGATGCGTTGGTACCGAATCGGGCTAGCCACTTGTATCTGTTTACCACACGATAGATAGATCTAGGTTTTCTGGTTGTCTTCCCTCTCATCCACTTGAAGGAACCATGACTTATATCACTCAATAAAGCCCTACATTCCCCATAAAGCTTCCAGTCGAGACTAACAGAAGGGGGGAGAAATCTTTCAAGTGTTTTGTTTTCCTTTGACCAACTGGATTTTCTACCTGGACCTACCCGACTGATCTACCTAATTTTCTTACATGTCTTCAATGCGCTTTCTCTTTCATGTACACCCGTGAAAGTACGTAGACATTTAAATTATTACAAAAATTCTTTAGGAGTTGTAGACCTACTATTGACAGCAGCCAATCATTTAAGGTGTTCTCTTTTTTTTTTAATTTGTAAGCTGTGTACAAGTGCTATAGATTTGTTATTGTGTTTTCTTTAAACGTAGGTTTTAATATTATTATCTATAAATAACATTTTATTTTTTTTACTTGGATTTAAGACGAATGTATTTAAATATTAAAGTGTATCTATTCCATGGTACAACTTTCGCCTTGGTATTTCAGCATGACTTTTGCATAATATTACTTATGTTGCATACAGGATTTAAAAATAAAAGAGTGTGTCTTTGGTTTTTTTTTTTTTTTTGAAACCCTGCAAAACGTATACAAAATTATTGTTAACAATGTAAAATAACCTGTGAACTGAAAGAAATTTTAATTATGCCTAATATAGTTAATCAAAACAAGCAAACAGCAACAAAAGCAAGGAAAAACTGAGTTAATTCTTTATGACAGCAACTGTCTTTAGTATATTGTTGAACCCTTAACAGATAGGTAAGTCCTCCAGCTTTGATTTTCTAGTTAATATATACATTATTACATTGATGTTTTCATCTCACTATGAGGCTTAAATGATTGTGTTGACGTGGGTTGTATCTATTTGTTGTACTTTTTATTTGAGATGAATACAGGTTGTAGGCCTACCTGAGCAGAATTCTTTTCTCCGCTATATGTTGTTTGTAGAGAATCGGTGTGTATCTGTGTATTTGATATTTGAAATCAGCGATAAAAATTCAAGGGGCCCATCGAGCAGAATATTATTTAGTTAAGTATTTTAAAATTAGCATTTTCTGCTCTTTTCTTGGTAGGCCTGTGTGAAATTGAGGAATGCCCTGTCTCCTTGCTAGTGTGGGGGCGCGGTGGTCTAGGGGTAGAACATCGGCTTCCCACGCAAAAGGTTCCGAGTTCGAATCCTGGCTGTTGCGTTCCCTACTGGTTGGGTCGGTGTCAGTTTAATGTGACCGTCTGAGACAGGAGTCATGGTATCCCCGCCCTGTCTCGTGTGTGGCAGCACATATAATTGTCAGACGTCTGTTTTGGGTTCCTTCCACAATATAGTCTATATAGTGCTGCTGTTGGACGTTAAACCAACTCAACCAACCAACCAACCAACCAACCAACCATCCTTGCTAGTGTGTATGAATGTGTTTGAGCAGAGCGAGTGGTTTTTACGGACCTCGGTATGTTCGGCGACAGAAAAATCATGTCACTTACACGCCGAAATAATAATAATTATTTTCGGTGTTTCTCTGAAAGGACCCTAGGACCGTAGATCAAACGTTGTGGAAGCTTGATCATTCGCACTCGTAAGTTTACTACAATGCTGTACTTGCAACCCCTAACGTCCACGACGTACATCTTGACTTAATACCTAAGAGATAACACTTACATCTTGATTTAAGACCTAACAAACAACACGCATATCTTGACTTAAGACCTAACAGACAACGCGTACAATTTGCATTTAGAACTAACGTCCACCACGTACTTCTTGTGTTTAGACCCAACGTCCACCACCCACCGTTTGACGTAGGGCCTAACGTCCACCACGTACATCTTGTTACCACGTACTTCTTGTGTTTAGACCCAACGTCCACCACGTACTTCTTGTGTTTAGACATAAAACGACGTACATCTTGTGTTTAGACCTAATGTCCACCACGTATTTCTTGTATTTAGACCTATCGTCCACCATGTACATCTTGTGTTTAGACCTATAGTCCACCACGTACATCTTGTGTTTAGACCTAATGTCCACCACGTATTTCTTGTGTTTAGAACTAACGTCCGCCACGTACCTCTTGTGTTTAGACCTAACGTACACCACGTACATGTTGTGTTTAGACCTAACGTACACCACTTGTGTTTAGACATAACGTACATCGCGTACATCTTGTGTTTAGAACTAACGTCCACCACGTATTTCTTGTGTTTAGACCTAACGTCCACCACGTGCATCTTGTGTTTAGACCTAACCTACACCACGTACATCTTGTATATAAAAGTAATGTCCACCACGTACATCTTGTGTTTAGACCTAACGTACACCACGCACATCTTGTGTTTAGAACTGACGTACACCACATACATCTTGACTTAAGACCTAACGTTCACCACGTGCATCTTGTGCTTAGACCTAACGCCCACCACGTACATCTTGTGTTTAGACCTAACGTACACCACGTACATCTTTTGTTTACACCTAATGTCCACCACGTATTTTTTTGTGTTTAGACATAACGTCCACCTCGTACTTCTTGTGTTTAGAACTAACCTACACACGTACATCTTGTGTTTAGAACTAACGTCCACCACGTACATCTTATGTTTAGACCTAACGTACACCCCGTACATCTTGTGTTTAGAACTAACGTCAACCACCCACCGCTTATCTTAAGGCCTAACGTACACCACGTACATCTTGTATTTTAAAGTAACGCCCACCACGTACATCTTGTATTTAAACCTAACGTACACCCCGTACATCTTGTGTTTCGAACTAAGGTCTACCACCCACCGCTTGACTTAGCGTACCTAACGTCCACCACGTACATCTTGTGTTTCGAACGAACGTACACCACGTACTTCTTGTGTTTAGACCTAACGTCCACCATGTACTTCTTGTGTTTAAAACCAACGTCCACCACCCACCGCTCGACTTAACGTACCTAACGTACATCTTGTATTTCGCCCAGACGATGACCAGCAAACCCAGGAGGAGAAAGAACTGTTCGCCAAACTGACCAAGCTCAACGCAGACATTGCCAAGGCCAACTCTGACGTCACAGAGGCGATTCGCCTGGCCACAGAGACTGAGAGCGCTGCAGTCAGGGCTGACATTTCGGCGGAGAAGGGGAGGCAGGAGGCAAAGAGGCTGCAGGTAGGGAGTGAGGGGGGTGGAGGAAGGAGTAGGGGAGGCAGGAGGCAAAGAGGCTGCAGGTAGGTAGTGAGGGAGGTAGGAGGCAAAGAGGCTGCAGGTAGGGAGTGAGGGAGGATGGAGGAAGGAAAGGGCAGATAGGGAGAGAGGAGGGAGGAGAGGAAGAAGGAGAGGCCAGAGGCAAAGAGGCTGCAGAGGGAGTGAGGAGGGGGTGAAACAAGGAGAGGGCAGAGGGAGGAGTGGAAGGAGGGAGGAGTGAAGGGAGGAAATAAAAGTGGAGGGAGGAGGAAGGAGTGGATGGAGGTGGGAGGAGTGGAGTGAGGCAGGGGAAGTGGAGGGAGGAGTGGAGATTGTAGGGAGGCGTGGAGGGAGGAGAGGGCAAATAGGGAAAGGAAGACATTGAGGGCTACAGTTAAAGCAGATAAAATTCGGCGGAGAAGGGGAGTCTGCACGTAGGGAGATAGCGAGGCAGGGAGATTTAGGGAGAAAGGAAGGGGAGAGAGGGTCTGGGAGGACGTGTAGACATGAGAATGTATGGAGTAAGTTGAGTTGGTTGTTCAAAGTATAATCTCATCACTAAATAGGTATATTAAAGTCCGGAAGAGGAAGGATGAGATGTTGTTTGTGACAGAGAGAGGTAGGGAGGGAAGAGGAAGGTAGGTGTAGGAAGAGAAGATGGAGGGAGAGGGAAGGTGGAAGAGGTAGGAGTGAGGGGGATAAGGAAGATTGCGGAGGGAGGAGGGAGAGGAAAGAGGAAGATGGAAGAGGGAGAAGACTGCAAATAAGGGAGGGAGGCTGGGGGGAAGAGTGGAGTGCCAGGAGGGGGAGGATGGAGAGGGTTAAAGGGAGGCAAGGAGTATGCATGAGGCTGCAGGTTGGCAGGAAGGGATATTTGGGGAGGGGGCCTGAGAGTAAGGCGAGAAAAAAGGGAGTGATTGGGGGTAGGATGTCAGGAGGAATCGCGTTAGGAGGGAGAGGAAAGAGGCTAGGAGGCTTTAAGTTTGAACGATCTTAAGAGCGACAGTTTTTTTTTCTTTCGAATTAGCTTGACATGAATTTGTTATCTTCAAAAATGTATTATAACTTTAACCTTACAGGAGGAAATAGAAAACAGGGAGAAAATCGAATCACAACGACGAGAGGAGGAGAGAAAAAGGATGGAGGAACAAAAGAGGAAGAAAGACGAAGAGGATAAAAGGGTTAGTAAAAGTTAAACCGTCCAAGAAATTGAAATTTGTTTTAAAAAAAAAATCAGGTCACTTTTTGAAAATTATATATCGAACACGTTTTGTTTGTAATATATAAATATTATTTAATACTGTGTTGATAAATTCGATGAATTAAGAACTATTATGCAATGTTCTGACGCCTTGTTAAATATTTGCCAACTTAAATACCTGGATGGACTTTTATGACCAATGTGTAAGTAAAACGAGGCAAAACAAAGTAAAATGTTTAGCTCTTCAAGAAATCAAATAATAACTCTAGTTATCAAGACAGTTATAAATGGTATATTTTTCTGTCACTTAAATAAAACAATATTAATTTATTATATTAGAGTTTATGATTTCTACATACATAATCTATATTCTTCATCTTTAAGTTTTTGCAAAGAGAGAAGTTTATTTTTTGTTTCGTTTGTTGTTGTTGTTGTTTTTCTATTTGTTTTGTTGTTTGTTTTTTTCTTTGCTATTATTGTACAATTTCCTTTGAATCCTAAGAAAAAAAAAAATTTGTAAACTTATACGTTTTATACCTCCCTGGCTCTATCTGTAGGCTGAGGAGGAGGCAAGGAAGAAGGAGGAGGAGTGGAAGAGACGAGAGGCAGTTCAGAGTGACAAGACAAGAAACGTCTATGATACTTGGGAACCCCAAATGTAAGGAACACAGTTATAGATTTACCAGGCGATACAGTTATAGTTTTACAAGGCGATACAGTTATAGTTTTACAAGGCGATACAGTTATAGTTTTACAAGGCGATACAGTTATAGTTTTACAAGGCGATACAGTTATAGTTTTACAAGGCGATACAGTTATAGTTTTACAAGGCGATACAGTTATAGTTTTACTCTATGACACTTGGGAACCCCAAATGTAAGGAACACAGTTATAGATTTACCAGGCGATACATTTATAGTTTTACAAGGCGATACAGTTATAGTTTTACAAGGCGATACAGTTATAGTTTTACAAGGCGATACAGTTATAGTTTTACAATGCGATACAGTTATAGTTTTACAAGGCGATACAGTTATAGTTTTACAAGCCGATATAGTTATATACTTAAACTAAGGAATACACTTATATAGTTATACCAGCCGATACAGTTATAGTTATAGAAGGGGATGCAGTTAGAATAATAAAAGGGATACCGTTATAGTTATAAAAGAGGATTCATGCAGTTGACCTACTTGTTACCTATTGTTATTATTATTACTGTTATCATTTTGGGTTTTTTATTACTATTGTTGCGGTTGTTATTCTTATAGTTACTATTAATATTATTATGAATATCGTGATGTTTATCTTTTTAAAGCTATGAATACACCAATGAGAGCGGAGAATCTGAAATCACGTGCATAGCTCGCGGTCGACCAAATTCGTTCAGCAAGAATGACGTCAAAATGGAGATCTCCAGCGAGAAAGAGGCTATGCTGACCTACTTGCCACACGAAGAGCTTATCAGCAACGTCATCGATCTAAAGTCGACCAATGAGCGGGATGAACTCAAGGTAGATCCAAAGTGTATAGTATTTTTAGGCTTGATATGTATACAATCTTTATACATTAGTGAAATTTAAACTCTCTCTCCTTCTCTCTCTCTCTCTCTCTCTCTCTCTCTCTCTCTCTCTCTCTCTCTCTCTCTCTCTCTCTCTCTCTTCTCTCTCTCTCTCTCTCTCTTTCTCCTCTCTCTCTCTCTCTCTCTCTCTCTCTCTCTCTCTCTCTCTCTCTCTCTCTCTCTCTCTCTCTCTGCATTTTAACATGAGTATAAGCTAGGATCAGGAGGCCTTCAAAATATACAGCAAAAATCTTCACAGGGAGGAATGCTATGCTATTTCTCTTTGACTCTTTGACCTTTTTACGAGATGAATGAATGAATCAGTTTGTCGAAGTTTTCTTTTTTTTTATGTTTTGCTGTTTAACGTCCAACGTCAGCGCTGTATATGCTATATTGTCTATGGTCCCTAAGACTAACGTCTGACAATTTCACGTGTTGTCATGACCTGGACTTATGTTTTAGCTGGTATCATTAAACTGACTTCGATCCAATCAGTTAGGGACGAAATTGGACAAATAACTTTTGATTAATCGTGTGATTGGAACCGAGGACCTTCCGATTTGGAGACCAACGCTCTACCACTTATCTAAAATACTCCATGTTTCTACTCGAGCATATCTACGTGTCTATCGTACATAATATACCTACAGTTGTCTAGCTAGGTGTCTAACGTACATCGTGTATCAACAGGACCCTACCTCCTCGTCTAACGTACATCTCTCTCTCTCTCTCTGCCTTTTAATATGAGTATCAGCTAGGATCAGGAGGCCTCCAGAATGTACAGCACAGGGGGGAATGCTTTGCTATTTCTCTTTGACTTTTTTTATCAGATGAATGAACAAATCCGTTTGTCGAAATTTGTTTGTTGGTTTTGCTGTTTAACGTCCAACGTCAACGCTGTATAATTATGTTATATTTTCTATGATCCCTAAGACTGATGTCTGACATTTTCATATTTCTTCACGACCTGGACTTCTGTTTTAGCAGGTCTTATTAAACTGACATTGAACAAATCAGTTGGGGATGAATTGGACAAATACATTTTGACAAATCGTGGGATTCGACCCAGGACCTTCCTATTTGGAGACCAACGCTCTACCACTTATCTAAAACACTCTATGTATCTACTCGAGCATATCTACGTGTCTAACGTGCACACTATACATACAGTTGTCTAGCTAGGTGTCTAACGTACATCGTGTATCTACAGGACACTACCTCCCTATTTAACGTACATCGTGTATCTACAGGACACTACCTCCTAATCTAACGTACGTCATGTATCTATAGGAGCATATCTACGTTTCCATCCACGAATCTAACGTGAATCATATAATTATCTACATGATATATACGGAAGCTTATTTATGATACTAACGAACATTATTAATGTACATCAGCTAGTTCTCAAATGTACATCTTGAATCTACACGAGCCTATCTACGTGTCTAACGTACATCTACGTGTCTGACGTACATCTTGTATCTACATGAGTCTATCTTTGTTCTAAAGAACAGCTTGTATCTACAGGAGTGGATCTTTGTTATAAATAACATCTTGTATCTACAGGAGTCTATCAAGCTGTCTAACGTACATTATATTTCTACGTATCTAACCTGCATTATGTATCTGAAGGAGCATATCTGCGCATTTATCGTACACCGTGTATCTAAAGAAGTCTATCTACGTTTCTAGTTTACAGAAGCTCATTTATGAATTTAACGTAGTTGTATGTATCTAGATGCCAAATGTACATCGTGTAGCTACAGGAGCCTATATGCGTATCTAAATACATCATGCAGAAAACTATCTACAAATCTAACGTACATCATGTATCAACACCAGCCTATCTTCGTATCTAATGAACATAATACAGAAGCCTTTTGGCATATCTAGTATACATCGTGTATCTTCAGGAGCCGATCTACGTTTCTATCTACGTAACTAACGTACATCGTGTATCTACAGGAGCCAATCTACGTTTCTATCTACATAACTAACGTATATCGTGTATCTACAGTAGCCTCACTACTTTTCTATCTACGTAACTGGCGCACATCGTGTATCTACAGAAGCATATCTACGTTTCTATATATGTAACTAACGTACATCGTGTATCTACAGGAGCCTATCTACGTTTCTATCTACGTAACTAACGTACATCGTGTATCTACAGGAGCCTATCTACGTTTCTATCTACGTAACTAACGTACATCGTGTATCTAGTAGCCTATCTACGTTTCTATCTACGTAACTAACGTACATCGTGTATTTACAGTAGCCTATCTACGTTTCTATCTACGTAACTAACGTACATTGTGTATCTACAGGAGCCTATCTACGTTTCTATCTACGTAACTAACGTACATCGTGTATATAGTAGCCTATCTACGTTTCTATCTACGTAATTAACGTACATTGTGAATATACAGTAGCCTATTTACGTTTCCATCTACGTAACTTACGTTTATTTTGTATCTAGAAGGGCCTATCTACGTTTCTATCTACGTAACTAACGTGCATCGTGTATCTACAGGAGCCTATCTACGTTTTTATCTACGTAACTAACGTACATTGTGTATCTACAGTAGCCTATCTACGTTCCTATCTACGTAACTAACGTGCATCGTGTATCTTCAGGAGCCTATCTACGTTTCTGTCTACGTAACTAACGTGCATCTTGTTTCTACAGGAGTCTATCTACGTAACTAACGTACAGCGTGTATTTACAGGAGCCTATCTACGTAACTAACGTACATCTTATATCTACAGGAGCCTATCTACGTAACTAGCGTACATCGTGTATCTACAGAAGCCTATATACGTAACTAGCGTACATCGTGTATTTACAGGAGCCTATCTACGTAACTAACGTACATCGTGTATCTACAGGAGCTTATCTACGTAACTAACGTACATCGTGTATCTACAGGAGCCTATATACGTAACTAACGTACATCGTGTATCTATAGGAGCCTATCTACGTAACTAGCGTACATCGTGTATTTACAGGAGCCTATCTACATAACTAACGTACATCGTGTATATACAGGAGCCTATCTACGTAACTAACGTACATCGTGTATTTACAGGAGCCTATCTACGTAACTAACGTACATCGTGTATTTACAGGAGCCTATCTACTTAACTAACATATATCTTGTTTCTTCAGGAGCCTATCTACTTAACTAACATATATCTTGTTTCTTCAGGAACCTATCTACGTAACTAACGTGCATCGTGTATCTACAGGAGCCTATCTACTTTTCTATCTACGTAACTAATGTACATCGTGTATTTAGAGGAGCCTATCTACGTTTCTATCTACGTAAATCGTGTATTTACAAGAGCCTATCTACGTAACTAACGTACATCGTGTATCTACAGGAACCTATCTACGTTTCTATCTACGTAACAAACGTTTTTTGTGTATCTACAGGAGCCTATCTACGTGGCCATACCTCACGTGATGAGTAGGTCAAGCGCTGCGTCCAGGGAGGCGGTGATCAAGGCCATGATGGACGGAGAGTGGACAGACCTACCCACACAGGATGTGACCTTTGACACGCACAAAGTAGGTCAAGGTTTGATCATTGTTGTCGTCGTCAATAGTTATAGTTTGTTATGTCAGTTGTTGTTTCTGTTGGTGTTACTTTTGTTGTTGTTGTTCTTGTTGTGGTTGTTGTTGTTGTTGTTGCTGTTGTTGTTAATCTTGTTGTTGATGATGTTGTTGTTGTTGTTTTACTGTGTGTTATTGCTGTTATTGTAGATTTTTTTTATATTGAAGCTCCTTTGTCCTATGTTACTACTTGGTGTCGCTGTGGCTATTGTTGTGGTACTATCTATTTCTGTTCTTTTTTTTTTGCTGTTGCTGTTCTTGTTGTTGTATTCATTGCTTTTCGTTTTTTATTGTTTTTTGTTGTTGTTTTTTTTTTGTTGCTTCCTTTTCTTTTCGAGAGATGCTTGAGTAAAATCTTTTGTGATTATTGAGAATGGTTGATTGTCATTAATTCCCGTCATTACACAGGGTATGGTATGTGACATCCTCAGAGATGCTGAGGCGTTGTCATTAGTACCATTATTAAAGGAACCTTGTTTGTAGACTTAGCGCTAGCATCAGTAGGCGTAATTTTCTCAAGCTATCCTCACAAATGTTAGGGCGTCCTCTTACTTGGTTGTCCTTTAATTGCTGCGTATGTTTTTTCGCTCGATTATAATTGACTCTATAATTTCTGGCTTGGTGAATTAGTCATGTGTTATTAAGCAATACAAAACGTGTCATTAGTAGTATTTTCCCCTTTTATTTTGAGAAGTGTTGAATGTTTTGTTGATTAAACGTTTGACTTTTTTTTGTTTCATCTCTTTCTAGTAGCTCTGGTTATGAGCTGTGTTTTTACTCGATTATGTTTTATTTTTACTTGATAGCCCAACGTCTCCATCTAGACTGAGCGAAAGCTTTGTACGTTTTTTAATCATGTGACTTTTCCATCCATGATTCAAAAACTCTCTCTATAATGTTAATGGCATTTATCCAAAGAATACTCTTCTCCGCGGCTTATTTCAAAGTTAAACGCTTTCTTGACAAATGGGTGAATACTTGATTTTTTTAAAAATTTCGATTTGTCTTATTTGTCTTTTTTTGTTGGTATAGTATCTTTTTGACTTTTTTGTTTCCTTGTTTCTGGGGGGGGGGGGGTTGTTTGGTTGTTTGTTTTTATTATAAAGCAAGGAAAGTGAACAATCTGAGTATGTTCACTTCCAAGTCTGTGCACATAATTTGTTTCAATTATAAGGTATAGTTGTCCAGCTATACTATTTTCTTATTACAAATGGAATAATAACAAAGCAGTTCTGAGGCGACGACTGTCAGACGCCATCTTAACGTACGTCTTTATAAATTTTTTTTTTCATTCTTACAACTGATAATCATAAAACCGTTACCGAAAAACTTTATAAACACATACTCATCTCGATCGCTGCTTCACAGGAAACAAAGTTTGCGCAGGCGGAAGTGCGTCACCTGACAACTCTCGTGGTGATGTCTCGTTTTAAACGAGACTACGCGACTCTGAATCAGAAGATCCCGCACAAGCTGACGTCATCATGCGATCAAAGAGTGACACTCTCCATCGAAAAAGATACGTTTGTGGAGAGAGAGCATTTTATGCTACAGGTACAGAAACTAGATGCAAGAGATACAGACTACTAGAATAATAATAATTAGATCTGTAATTTTGGGTATCATTCCTCAGTGGTTAAAAAGCAATTCGTTTATAATAGTTCGGCTCTTTTCAATAAAAGGTTGCTTCTAACCACTACATGAAAAATTATTCCAGATCGCATTATAGGTCAATAAACTAAAAATTACAAGGTAAAACATTTTATGATAAAAGTAAATATATAGTGATGTATAGTTCAACTTTAAAATTATAAAATATCACAAAAACAAGCAAGTTGTCGGCCTTAAACATTTATTTGATTAAAAACATGAATAAGGAAAATGCAAACAAAAGAATCATGAATTCAAATTTTACACGAGAACAATTTCAGAGGACATGCATGAAAAACATCGCCGGCGTCAGAGTGACCTTGAAGAAATGAATATTTGTACCATCATCTTCTGAACGTCGACATTCTACAGATTCTATGTTATATCAAATTAAGTGCATATAAGCTATAAGCCTGGAAAAAGAGCCCAATAATTGTATTACAGGTAAGGAAAGTAAATTTTGTGGAAAATGAACTAAAAACTGTTTGAATGCTTCCAGGTGCAACCCATAGACCCCAGCATCCTGCAAGAGTTTCGAACCCGCCACCACAATGGTAAAACCCTGCTCACTTGCAGCCCGATCGTCCATACACAGTGGGAGACCTCAACCCTCCACAAACCTGTTCTGGTAAGTTTTTGTACAGGTTTGGTTCATTGCAATTTTGTACAGGTTTGGTTCATAACTATTTTGTACAGGTTTGGTTCATAACTATTTTGTACAGGTTTGGTTCATAACTATTTTGTACAGGTGTGTATCATAACTATTTTGAACACGTTTGGTTTACAACTATTTTGTACAGGTTTGGTTCATAACTATTTTATACAGATTTGGTTCATAACTAGAATGTACATGTTTGGCTCATAACTATTTTTTACTGGTTTGAATCATAAGTATTTTGTACAGATTTGGTTCATAACTATTTTGTGCAGGTTAGGATCATAACTAGTCTGTACAGGTTTGGAACATAACATAACTATGTTGTACAGGTTTGGATCATAACTATTTCGTACAGGTTTAGATCACAACTATTTTGAACAGGTTTGGTGCATAAGTATTTTGTACAGGTTTGATTCATAACTATTTTGCACAGGTTTAGTTCATAGCTATGTTGTATAGGTTTGGCTCGTAGCTATTTTGTACAGGTTTGAATCACAAGTATTTTGTTCAGGTTTGAATTACAACTATTTTGTACAGGTTTGAATCGTAACTATTTTGTACAGGTTTGGTTCATTACTATTTTGTACATATTTGGTTCATAACTATTTTGTACAGGTTGGGTTCATAACTATTGTGTACACGTTTGGTTCATAACTATTTTGTACAGGTTGGGTTCATAACTATTTCGTACAGGTTTGGTTCATAACTATTTTGTACAGGTTTGGTTCATAACTATTTTTCTATTTTGTACAGGTTTGGTTTATAACTATTTTGTACAGGTTTGGTTCATAACTATTTTGTACAGGTGTGGTTCATAACTATTTTGTACAAGTTTGGTTCATATTTTGCACAGGTTGTGAAGTTGTGTGATTTGTGCAGTTTTTCAAAAAGATTTTGAAGAGAGTTTGTACATGTTTAAAAGAGGTTTTGTAACGACTTTAAAAACTTTCCGTACATGTTTTTACATGGATTTTAGATAATTTGTACAGGGTTTGTGGTGTATTGTAAAGGGTTTGCAGATAATTTGTACAGGGTTTGTAGTGTATTGTAAAGGGTTTGCAGATAATTTGAACAGGGTTTGTGCATGTTTTGTACATGGTTTGTATAATGGTTCGTACAGTGTTTTTGGGCAGGGTCTGTACCTGTTTATGTAATATTTTTACCAAGGTTTGTTGCTTTTTTTGTGTTTTGTACAGGCCTTGTATATTGAATTTGATTTATTTTTACAAAAGAAATCCATATTTTAATGTTATCATATCGGCGACTCAAGTTTTTACTGAAAAAACATATAACTCAGTTTCACATAAGCCAATGTTTAAAGTTATGTCCCTTGGATATCGTTCATTGACTCCTTTTCTCCTCCTCTTACTCCTCCTCCGGTTGCTCCTCCTCCTTTTCCTCCTCGTCCTTTTCATTTTCCTCGCCGTTTTTATCCTACTCACCCTCCTTCTCTTCCCAATTTTGTCCTTACCCTTCTCCTCTTGTAGTTCAACTTTCGAAACTCCACCGTCAGTTTATTGGAAGCCTGTCATCTCCTAGTTGGCTACTCTGTAACAAAAGAACACCGTATAGGATTCCTCAGCGAAACATAGGAGACATTCACCCCCCTCTCTCTCTCGCTCGCTCGCTCGCTCTAGACAATCAGATGTAACAAGAGAATCATCTAAAACTATAGTTACATGCCTTGTGAATTATATCACAAAAAGGATGACATAATTCCACCGCTAGAGCTTGATCGCCTCTTGTCCCTGGTAGTCCAGATTAGTTATTCGATTGGACGCCGGTCCAGATTCCATTACGTATCATCTTCGTTGTTAATATTGACCCCGCCATCGCGAGGTTTCTATTGTTTCACACGTAATGACTTTGACATCTCTAATCTTAACTGCAGACAGTTTTCCTTGAGTAGACAATGCAAGTATAATTATCTTATAATGGTCCTATCTTATTTTATAATATCTTATGCTAGCCTATATTATTTTTATTTTACCTTCTCTTATCCTATATTATTTTATTTCATTTTTTTCTCATCATACCTTATCTCACCTAACTTGGCCTTATTTCATTCGCTCTAATTTTATCATTTATTATAACTGGTATTTCTGTCTTCTCGTATCTAATTTTATAAAATCTTATCTTAACTTATCTTATATAATCTTTTCTTAACTTATCTTATCTTAACCTATCTTATAAAATCGTATCTTAACTATCCTATCTTAACTTATCCTTGTTTATAACATACAATCCTATCTTATCTTAACGTTGATTACTCTCTGCCTCAGGTTACCGTCCCCTGCCCGCCCAACCCAGCCAAAGCCCGCAAGATGGCGCTAGCCAGGCGACTCAAAGAGGAGAAAATGAAGCAACCGGTCAAGGTGGCCGTACAGGTGAAATGGGCTTTCATGTCGTGGGGTACTGTGGGGTTGTTTTTTTTGTGTTTTCTTTTTTTTTTCGGTGGGGGGGGTATTGTTTTTTTTTGTTTTTTTTTCCGTTTTTGACGTGTTTTAATTTTGCTATTTTTTGTTGTTGTCCTTGTTGCTGTTGTTGTTATTGTTGTTGTAGGAGGTTTTTTTTTGTTTTTTTTTGTGTCGATGTTGCAGTGACTGTTTGTTGTTGCTATTGTTGTTGTTGCTAATTTTGGTAGTGGTGGTGGTGTTGCTGTTGTTTTTGTTGTTGTTGTTTTTGTTGTTATTGTTGATGTTGTTTCTGTTGTTGTTTTTGTTGTTGTTGTTGTTGTTGCTGATGCTGTTGCTTTTGTTGTTGTTGATGTAGGTGTTGTTGTTTTATGTTGTTTGTTTGTTTTGTTTTTCATGGTTTCTTATTTTGTGTTATCCTTTTTGTTTTTTGTTGTTGCTTTTTTTAGTTGTTTCCCTGGGTGTTGTTTTTTCTTAGGGTTGTTTGGCGGGGGAACGGGGGGACGGGGTTCAGAAGTCTCCAAGAGGAGAACATGAAACAACACAAAAAAATTATGCGGATTGCGGTACAAATCAGACAAAAAAGAAATTATTAACAGAATCTATGAGAGTTGATATTCAAAATGTGAAAATGAAAGTATGAAATAGTTAATGAAATAAATTGTTTTACAACGCCAACTTCAACAATTAGATTGTGTCTACATTTTCCAACAGCAGGTTTGTCTGTCTTTAGTATTAACATATTTGTCTGTCTTTTGTTTTAATCAGATTTTGTCTACATTTTCCATAAGCAGGCTTTTCTGTCTTTGGTATTAACAGATTTGTCTGTCTTTTGTCTTAATCAGATTTTGTCTACATTTTCCATAAGCAGGTTTGTCTATCTTTAGAATTACCATATGCGTCTGTCCTTTGTCTACATAAGAATTGTTCTACATTTTTCATCAGCAGGTTTGTCTATCCTTAGTATAAACAGATGTGTCTGTCTTTAGATTTAACAAAATGATTTGTCTGCCTTTCCATAAGCAGGTTTGTCTATCTTCAGTAATAACAGATGTGTCTGTCTTTTGTCTTAATCAGATTTTGTCTACATTTTCCATCATCAGGCTTGTCTGTCTTCAGTATTAACAGGATGATATGTCTGTCTTTTGTCTGAATCAGATTTGCTTGTCCTTATTCTCAAAAAATCTCTTTATGTTTTGCCTGAATCAGATTTGCTGGTCTATATCCTCAACAAATCTATCTGTCTTTTGTCTGAATCAAATTTGTCGGTCTTTATTCTCAACAAATCTCTCTGTCTTTTGTCTTAATCAGATTTGCTTGTCTTTATTCTCAACAAATCTTTCTGTGTTTTGTCTGAATCAGATTTGCTGGTCTTTATTCTCAACAAATCTCTCTGTCTTTTGTCTGAATCAGATTTGCTTGTCGTTATTCTCAACAAATCTCTCTGTGTTTTGTCTTAATCAGATTTGCTTGCCTTTATCCTCAACAAATCCCTCTGTGTTTTGTCTAAATCAGATTTGGTTGTCTTTATTCTCAACAAATCTCTCTGTGTTTTGTCTGAATCAGATTTGTTTGTCTTTATCCTCAACAAATCTATCTGTGTTTTGTCTGAATCAGATTTGCTGGTCTTTATTCTCAACAAATCTCTCTGTGTTTTGTCTTAATCAGATTTGCTGGTCTTTATTCTCAACAAATCTCTCTGTGTTTTGTCTTAATCAGATTTGCTGGTCTTTATCCTCAACAAATCTCTCTGTGTTTTTGTATTTACCAGATTCCCACCCTGGAAATGATGAGAGGCGATCCCAAGGAGAAGCAGGAGAAGCAGGAGAAAGAGAAGAAACGCATCCAGCAGTATGACAGCACTGAGGGCGAGGCGCCCGTCAAACAAACTAAGTGGTACATGGGCGAGTACGCCAACTCGGACGGTATGTTGTTGCTGCTGTTGTTGTTGCTGGTTGTGGTGGTGGTGATTGTGGTGTGGTGTTCTTTTCGTTGTTGTTGTTGGTGGTGGTTGTTGATGTGGTGTTCTATTCGTTGTTGTTGATTTTGGTGGTGGTGGTTGTGGTGGTTGTGGTGGTTGTGGTGGTTGTGGTGTGGTGTCGTTTTCGTTGTTGTTGTTTGTGGTGGTGGTGGTTATTGATGTTGCTTTTATTGTTGATGGTGATGGTGGTTGCGGTGTTGTAGTTGTAATTGTTGTTCTTCTTGTTGCTTTCGGTGTTAATGGTGGTGGTGGCCAGATTTCCTACTTTTTACACGATTCGCTATTCAATTATTTTTTTTTAGATTTATGTATTTATCTATAATGTTTTTATTTTATCTACTATTTTTTTTATTGATTGATGTATTGATCTATCTTTTTTTACTTGATCTATATAATACTTTTTATTTAATCTGTTTATCTAATTTTTTATCTGCAATTTCTGTTTATTTTACTGTATTATTTTTCTTTTGTTTTATTAATTTGTTTATCTTCTTTCCTCATTTCTTCGTTGGAATATATTTATTTATATATTTTTTGTACATACATTTACATTTTTTCTCCATTTATGTATTTATTAATGTGTACTTTTATCTATTTATTTCTCTCTTGTTGTTGTTCTTGTTGTTGTCGTTTTGTTGTTTTTGATGATATTTATGTTGGTGGTGGTGGTGGCTGTGAAGGTGGTTATTTTTTCTAATTATGTTTGTATTTATTTATCTTCAATCTTACTTCACTTTTCTACTTATGTATACAGGCCTATTATTTTTTCTACATATAAATCTACCATTAGTTTTTCACATATTTGTACTCATTATCTTTTTTTTTATCTATTTATATTTTCACTCATCTATTCGATTTCTTGTACTTCAGATGACGAGACAGATAGATTTTTCTTTGCATATCAGGCAGGGAAGAAATGGCGGGTGGAAGCGGATATGACCTTTAAGCAAGTCAAGATCGACCTCTTATCGTTCACACTGCAACATCCGGTGGAGAAGTAAGTTGGCCCCTAACAAACAAAATGCATTTGATAACCAATGGCACAGCCGTACAGATATAAAAGTATCCTAAAATACTACGTAAACGTGCCTTTATCATAATGATAAGATAATTATATGTAAAGTTGTATATCTCAGTTTTAAAATACTAAACGAAATTTAACATATTTAAAATTATTGACAAAGTTCCTGAAATATATGGTAAATGTTTAATTTATTTACAATACTTATACAATATTTACAAAAGCATTTGATTATGTCCAAAAATTTGTCAATCTCATTTAAAAATAAAATGAAATTAGTATTTAGCCCACTGCTTTTTTAAAATACTATGTGATATGATGTGTGTATCTCATTTATAAAATATTAAGTGGTGACACAACTGTATCGTTTATAAAATACTAAGTTGTGACACATCTGTATCGTTTATATAATATTAAGTTGTGACACATCTGTATCGTTTATAAAATACTAAGTGATGAAAAATTTATCTCATTTGGAAAATAAATACTAAGTGGTGGCACATTTATCTCATTTATAAACTACTAAATGGTTACCTATCCATCTCATATATAAAATTCTAATGGTCTATCTATCTATCCCAAATTTCACAACTGCGCTCTACCCACCCCAGGTTTGTGATTCTGAGGACTCGAACCTCAGTCGATGAGGACGGGGCCCTCGCTCTAGCGCTCGGTCTGGACGATTACCTGGGCAAGCGGTTCGTGGAGGCCGTCGTCAGACAGAGGTGGGCTTCTCTCTAACGTCTGACAATTTAATGTTTGGTCGGGGCCCGGTGGTCCAGGGGTAGAACGTCGGCTTCCAACGCAAAAGGTCCCGAGTTCGAATCCTGGCTGTTGCGTTCTCTACTGGTTTTGTCGTTGTCAGTATAATCTGACCGGCTGAGACAGGAGTCATGGTGTGGTAGCACATAAAATTGTCAGACGCCTGTCTTGGGGCCCGTCCACAATATAGCCTATATAGCGCTGCTGTTGGACGTTAAACAAACCCAACCCAACCCAACCCAACTCACTAATGTCTGACAAGTTAATATGCTGTCAGACACGAGACAGTGCGGGAAGATCCGGACTCCTGTCTCAGCCTGTCACATTATACTGACACCGATTCGAATAGTGAAAATAATAAATGTGAGACTATAATAACGGAATTTACACAAAAAGGAGGGAGGAGAAAAAGAGAGAGAGAGAGAGAGAGAGAGAGAGAGAGAGAGGGAGAGAGAGAGAGAGAGAGAGAGAAGAGAGAGAGAGAGAGAGAGAGAAAGAGACAGAAAAAGAGAGAGAAAATGAGAGAGAAAGAGAGATTTTTAAAACAAAAAATATAAAAAACCACTGTCACATTTTTTTCTTACAAAACTATGATGGACTGTGCCCAAACTTAGAGCACTCCCGTGGGGGATAACATGACGTAGTTCTCCGCGAAAATAAAAGGAATGAAGACTTTAATTTTTCTCAAAATGAGCGAAACATTTGAAATAAACGCATGTGATATAAAATAAGAACAAGGAATCAAACAACAGTAATTATTTTAGGAATACGTAAATGTAATAATACACCGTTTTCTCAATTAAACGTCCAAATCAGAAAATTGGGTAAATTTCGTTGAGAGACAGAGAGTTATAAAGAAAAGAAGAGCCAGAAAAAGATTGAGAAAAGATAGATAAACAAGAAAAAATATATATAGAAAGATGGATAGATAGATAGATAGATAGATAGATAGATAGATAGATAGATAGATAGATAGATAGATAGAAAGAGAGAGGGGGGGGGGAGGAGAAGTAGACAGAATAGAGAACAAAATTAAAGGGGGGGTGCAATAGGGGAAGAGAGTGCGAAACATAGTAAGAGGAAAAGGGGTATAGAGAGAGAAAGGGGGAGAGAGACAGAGGGGGTATATAGCGAGAGAGAAAATGAAGAGAGAGAAAGAGGGGTACATAGAGAGAAATAGAGAGAAGAAAAGAAGGAAAGAGAGAGATACAGGGGCGGAGAGAAGGTTGGGGTTAAAGATTAAAGGGAACTTTAGCTAAAAGAAGTGAGATGGTATGTGAAGAGAGAGAGAGAAAGTGAGAGAGAGAGATATAGAGAGAGAGAAAATGAGTGTGAGAATGAGATCTGAAGGAAAAGAGAGAGTCAGCTAAATTTCTTTCTTTTTATACTTTGTTCACTAAATTTTTTAGAGATGCCTCCCATCAACATGTTAAGGTTTTATCTCTCTCTTTCTCTATTTATTTATCTATCGTCCTCTATTTCTCTCCTGTCTTCCTCCCTCCCCCTCTCTCTCTCTCTCTCTCTCTCACTCTTTCCTTCCTTCTCTCTTTCTTTACTTCTCTCTTTCTTTCCTTCTCTATTTCTTTCCTTCTCCCTCCCCTCCCCCCCCTCTCTGTACGCATAACTCGTGTATCATTAGACACTACAACTGGCTGCCTAACGCGGTGACTTAACATCTCCAATCTTAACATCTCCAATCTTAACATCTCCAATCTTAACATGTCCAATCTTAACATCTCCAATCTTAACATCTCCAATCTTAACATCTCCAATCTTGGCACAACAGGTGATGTTGTAGAGGTAGGCTTCAGCGGTAACATCGAGTGTGGTCAGGATGTTGATGGAACTAGTGACAGGAGAAGAGCAAGCGGGCCCGAAGAGCTCATCTTCAAATCTAACGTTCCGACTATGGTAAGCCAAATAATATAAGATAAGATAAGATGGCAAAAAAAGATTAATAAAGAAAGATAAAATAAGATAAAATAAGAAATTTGAGATAGAAAAATTAAAACAGTAAAATAAGAAAAATAAGATACGATAACTAAAATAAGATAAATGAAAGAGATAAGAAAAACAATAAGATAAAGAAAGAAAGATATTATAGCGAAAATAAGATAAAATAATAAAGATTACATGCGATTAAAAAAAATATTTAATGTATCTATCAAGGAGAAATTAAAAAAGGTTTAAATACACAGATGTATTTCGAAAAAAACGTTGAGAACTTAAGTTTGACACGATCATATGTACGTGCCGATAGAAAGATAGATTGTTGTCATTTTGATGTTGAACAACAACAACAACAAGGTGGTGGTGTTGTTATTGTTGTTGTTGTTGTTGTTGTTGTTGTTGTTGTTGTTGTTGTTGCTTTTGTTGTTGTTGTTGTTCTAGTTGTTGTTGTTGTTGTTGTTATTGTTGTTGTTGTTGTTGTTGTTGTTGTTGTTGTTGTGTTGCTGTTGGTTCTTCTCTCTGACACATGGATTGATGCTTTTAAATTTATCAAAATGCATACGTAAGATCAAAGGAAGATTTCCCTATGGGATGATAAAAGCTTATTTTATTTTATCTTATTTAATTATCACCCCACCCCATCCCGTTTTTCTACTTCCACCCCCACCCCAGACGTACTTCACGGTGAAAGAAGAAAACCGGTTCCGGCAGAAAGACCATGACGTCTTCAGCGGGCTGCTGGTGTTGACCCGGAAGTACATAGATCCGGTCAAGAAAACTACAGCCATGATCAAGTAAGACATGCGCAGTCAGTCTTTGTCGACTGAGTATTATTGTTGTTGTTTTTTCTTGTTTGTAGAATTAGATCGCCAGTCCAGTCAGTTTCATGAATGGAACTTCTTTTTCCAATTTCGAGGAATCGAACATAGACATGTTTGACAGAGAGAGAGAGAGAGAGAGAGAGAGAGAGAGAGAGAGAGAGAGAGAGAGAGAGAGAGAAAAAGAAATAGAGAGAGGTGGAGAGGTTTGTTTGTTTGTGTGTTCTGTGCTCGAACGTAGGCACTATTATTGGAAAAAACATAAAGCCGAACATGGGTTTTGAACCAGGGACTAGACCAATGCTCTTTAACTTGTGCCAGTTCGCCTCACCCCTTTTCCCCCTTCCTCTGTATTTTAGACAAAGAAAGAATGAGAGAAAGGCAAAGATAAAGTTAAAACGTTTTTATCCCCTCCACCACCCCAAAAAAAAAATTTCAAACTTTTCCTTCAAATTACCCAGAAGGCTCCAAAGTCAGAGCCACATCCAGGTTCACTCTCAAGGTCACGAGGGAGATGACCTTTCCAACAACCAATCAGATCACGCAGTGCCTGAGCGAGAGTGGAAGAGGGAGAGACTCTGTGCTCTACAGATCAACATTCCTAAGGTGAGAGGGAGAGGACGGAGAGGCAGGAGAGAAAAAGATCCACAACTATATGTCTCCACTTCCCTGCCCCCTCCCATTCCCACAACAGAATCTATACCTTTCCTCCTTCTTGCATCATCCTTCTAAATTTGCACACTTGTAATCATCATATCAGACCAAACGCAAAAAAGATAGAGAGATTTTAAGAACGAGAAAAATAGAAAGATTTTTGACAAAGAGAGTTGAAACTCATTTTAAAATCAAATTTAAGTTTTATTTAGTTAATCAAATTTTTAAAGATAGAAATACACAGAAAAATTTTTAAAGATTTTTGAAAAAGAGTGGAAACTACATTTAAAATCAAAGTTTGTTAAACTAGGTTAATTTTAAGGGTTTTTTTTTACCAGTATTCATCTAGTTCTCTAATCCTCATAAAAAAACGCAACTGCATGGTCCTTTTCTCACCTTATCCCCCCACCCTCTCACCCCCATCCTCTTACCCATTACCACCATCGCACC
>RQTK01000269.1:299068-330848 GCA_003991915.1 Elysia chlorotica | reverse complement strand
CTGATATATTTATCTATCTCTCTCTCTCTCTCTCTCTCTCTCTCTCTCTCTCTCTCTCTCTCTCTCTCTCCCTGCTATCTTTTCGTTTTCTCTCTATTTCTGTAGTTTGTGGTGGTAGTCTTCCAACATATGTTTTTTTTTTTTTTGTTATTGGTACTTTGGTAGTGTTGGTCGTAGTGGTGGGTGTTGATAGAGGTGGTGGTGGTGTTAGTGGTGCTGCTGTTGTTGGTGGTGGTGGTCTTGCGGTTGATGCTGCTGTTTCTAGTGTTGCTGCTGTTTATGACCTTTCCCTACTCTTGATCAAGCATTAATGAGAGTAGCCTATGTATACATGTGTGATTAGGTCTACTACCTTCCCTAAATCATTTTATGGTAGTGTTGAGGATGGTGTTGTTGTTGGTGGTACTGGTAGTGGTGGTGATGGTAGAGGTGGTGTTGATAATGCCAAATACTTTTTGTATAAATGTACTCCTAATGAAACGAGCATAATTAACAGGTGGTGTTGTTGTTAGTGGTGGTAGCGTGCTGCTGATATTTATGTTGTTTAGGCCTCGCTTTCCTTACTCCTCATCAAGCATTAATGAGATCATGTGTTTGAATGTGTGGGTGCGAGTTATTGATTACTAATATTGCACAAACAACACTGTATATTTTATCTGTAAGCAGGCCTACTTCCTTCCCTAATCATTTTATTACCCTCTCTCTCTCTCTCTCTCTCTCTCTCTCTCTCTCTCTCTCTCTCTCTCTCTCTCTCTCTCTCTGTGTCTCTCTCTTTTACTCTTTCTCTCTCTCCCGAAGCCGAGAAACCGGGCCACTCACTCATGTGTTTGTTTACAAAGAATGATTGGCAGGCATATGGGAAAAGAAACAAAGGGTAAAAAGACAAAACTCAACAGAACGGTTTAGTCATAGATCTCCTGACTCACAATGTTACCTAATAGTAAAACAAAAAATACCAGCAACCAACCATGACCAAAACAACAGTGACATTAACAACAATGACAACACCAGCAATAACAACATCATATAAAAAAGTGCATAAAGTTCATGTAATTATCCGATTGACACTGGATGAGAGTTTTTTTTTTCTCTCTGAATATTATACTGGTTAGAGGGGCGCGGTAGCCCTGGGGAGGAATATCGTTTCTGACACAGTTGGTCTGTGGTACGACCTCCGCTCTGGCGACTCGTCCCCTACTGGTTGTGTCGGTGCCAGTTTAATGTGACTAGCTTAGACAGAGTCATGGTATCTCCGCACTGTCTCTGTGTGACAACACGTTATTTTGTGAGACGTTAGTATTAGGCCCGTCCACATTAAAGCCTATGTAGTGTTAACGTTCGGCTTCGGCTTGAAGGGAAGCGTGGTAGAGGAAGGAAGAGGCAGTCATGGCTTGCCAACATACAGGAGACATCCCAGTTACGACTGAGTGTAGCTTGTGAAGCAGCCTTGGACCGTGAAAGATGGCGCCGAATGACAGCCCACCTCGGAGACGGGACGGCACAGCGATAGATAGACAGTGTTAACGTTGGAAGCTAAGCACCAACCCATTACTTTTAATGTCACTGCCACTATAATGTGAAGGGTTAAAAAATTGAGATGTATATATAAGTCCTATGATCTATAAAAAAAAAGCACCTAAAACTATCAGTTGTTAGACTTGAAACTCAATCACGATATTATCTTAATTAATAAAAATAACATTAAAAAAAAAAAAAGTAAAACCAAAACTAATACGTAAAAATATTTTGAAGTTCAATTTGAAGATCTTATTTGTTGGAAGCACCGATGATTTAAGTTGATTGCATCATGTCACAAGCCAGGCTATATTGTAGACGGGTCCAAGACTAACGTCTAACAATTTTACCCCAGCCACCAGAGACAGTCTAGCTATAGCCTTACCATTCATCTTCATTGCATTACACGCATATCTAGCTACGTACACATTGAGGGCAGTAAGATCGATAATTGTTCTTTGCATTGTTATCGGGTTACTAAAATCTAATGCCTGCAATGCATAAACTATGCTTCACAGATATTCCTCTGTATATTATTTTGTCTACTCGTTATAAAAATCCACAATTGTACGTTAGTCCTCTTCTCTTTTTTGTTTTGTTTTTTGTTATTTGTTGTTTTTTTTTGTTTTTTTTTTCTAATTATACAAATCACGCAATCGCTACCTTTCTCTTCTCGATATAATACTAAAATGTTATTACAAAAGTTGCACAGACCCAATGCTATGATGTATATATTGTAACGTGGGGGCTAGATCGCCAGAGTCCGAACCACGGACCTCCTGTGTCGGAAGTCGATGTTCTACCACAAGGCTACCACGCTCCCCTCTAGGGATGAGATGACGTTATACAATTGAGCGACGATACCTTTAGTAATCTCTTGCAAAAAGATTCCATTTCCTTAGACCAACTAGAAACAGCGTCAAAATTCATTATTAGGTTATTCAAAACGTCAAGGTCATTAAATTAAACAAAAAAGAAACAACAACTTTGTAACAGTTGCATCCGTAGGTTCTGGACTTAAATAAACCAGGTGACATTTTTAGTCTTTACTTTTCCGATTCAGCAGCCACTTTAGCCTGCGCCCATCGACTTTTTTTTAAAGATAAAGATGTAGAGTCCGGCAGTATTACATAGACTCTGATTACATGTTTGTTACTAAGCGTAGGCCCTACATGAATTTAGCAAATGTCGGAGAACAATTTGATATAATCGCTCTGGGAAAATTTCTCTGAAAAATTTGACCAAGTGGCAAGGTTTCGTCAATGGACATGAAAATCAATCTCATAGCTAATAAAATAGTAAATTAATACGCAGATATGAAATGATCACAAACGGCTAATATATCGGCTTTGTCTCTAAAACATATAATGTGGCCCGTGTTAGGTGTATGGCTACCGTTTTTAGGCCCCCCCCCCCCCTGTCCTTTCAAGACCGCCCCCTTTACACTATGTGGCTAAATTTAGACATCGCAACTACCCCTGAACTGGACGCCTCGATCCCGAAATATTCAAGATGGCCGGTGACCTGTAACCCAAACGTTGACGGACTTGGGGGAACAGTAAAATCTAGATGGCTAGCGATTTGTTTTGAAGCGCAAATAGGCTAATAGATTATTCTGTAAGTAATCATTTGCAAACTGTAAGGTGTACATTTAGATCTTGGATTTACACGTTGTTTTATCTTTTACTGGTATTAGACCTATTACAATTCAAGCTGACTCTGACCTGTTACTTCCTGTACCTTCGTAATTTTTGCACTTAGGAGACATGAGACATTTTGGGTCATTTATTCATCTAAAAGTCTTATGAATATAGATTCTAGATTCATACGAATGGGTCTAAAGGATCTAGATCTAGATTATGCGTAGACATTTTGTTTGTTAGAACTTAATCTTGATTAAATCTTGCTTTCAAAGAATATCAGTTACCCGGTATCTAGATCTAGATCTAGATTCTACATGTTCTATTTCTAGTTAATCTAGATATCTATATTTCTATTAGATCTATATCTCATTAATCTAGATTCTACTTCTAGATCTAGAGGAGTCTAGATTAGAATCTCGATATATATAGATCTAGATCTATAGGAAACTGAGACTCGATCTAGATCTAGAACGTAAACACGGAGATTACCTGACACCATTGAACCTTTTTCGCTAAATTTATTTCGAAAAATTGTCAGTGAAGGATAGGGACCGACCACTATCATGATCAAAAGCAAAAGTAGCTAAGCACTGAGGTAGTACTCAGTATTTTTAACGAAGCACTCAAGTGCTTTTAAAGCTTAAAACCATAGATTTATACGCTCGTATAACTACCACTAGATTGCTCTGGTCCAGTAAGCTTTATTTCGGTCCCATACGTCAGTGAGTTATTTTTTTTTCTCGTTTGGTTTTCAACATTATACATTTTCATTTTTTTTCTGTTTCTTTTTCTAGCATGCTTTCTGGTCCAGTAAGCTTTATTTCGGTCCCATACGTCAGTGAGTTTTTTTGTTTTTTTTGTCGTTTGGTTTTCAACACTATAGATAAATTTTCATTTTTTTTTTTTTTTTAATTTTTAGGATGCTTTCTGGCCCAGTAGTCTTTATTTTAGTCCAGTATTCTACTGAGTTTTTGTTTTTTTCTCGTTTGGTTTTCAACACTATTTATAAATTTTCATTATTTTTTTTCTGTTTCTTTTTCTAGCATGCTTTCTGGCCCAGTAAGCTTTATTTCGGTCCCATACGTCAGTGTTGTAGTTGTCTGGTTTTCAACACTATAGATAAATTTTCATTATTTTTTTGTTTCTTTTTCTAGCATGCTTTCTGGCCCATTAGCCTTTATTTTAGTCTATTATTCCACTGAGTTGTTTTTTTTTCTCGTTTGGTTTTCAACACTACAGTTTCATATTTTTTTTTCTTTCTTTTTCTAGCATGCTTTCTGGTCCAGTAGCCTTTATTTTAGTCCAGTATTCCAGTCAGTTTTTTTTTTTTTCTTCTTTGGTTTTCAACACTATTTATAAATTTACATTATTTTTTTGTTTTGTTTTTCTTTTTCTAGCATGCTTTCTGGCCCAGTAAGCTTTATTTCGGTCCCATACGTCAGTGCTGAGGTTGTTTGGTTTTCAACACTATAGATAAATTTTCATTATTTTTTTTTTCTTTTTGATTTTCTAGCATGCTTTCTGGTCCAGTAAGCTTTATTTTAGTCCAGTATTCCAGTGTTGAGGTCGTTTGGTTTCAACACTATAAATAAATTTTAGAACTTTATTTTTTTTTTTTCTGTTTCTTTTTCTAGGATGCTTTCTGGCCCAGTAAATTTTATTTTGGCCCCATACATCAGTGTTGAGGTCGTTTGGTTTTCAACACTATTTATATATATAAATTTTCTTTTTTTTTTTTTCTGTTTCTTTTTCAAGGATGCTCTCTGGCCCAGTAAGGTTTATTTCGGTCCCATACGGTACGCGTCAGTGTTGAGGTGAGAGAGCTGCCTTAGGCTGTGAGCGCCATGGACTACCTGGGCTACTACCCCCCGCAGCCGACCACCATCATCAAGCCCGTCGTGGACGAGGCCTCCATCAAACAGCTGCACGAGGCGCAGGTCAGACACAGAAAGACATGCACACATATAGACACAGACATAGACATACACACAGACACACATACATGGACAAAGACATACACACAGACATAGACAAAGACATAGACACGCACACACATAGACATACAGACAGACACATAGACATGGACATAGACACACACAGACACACAGACAAATAGATAGTGAAAGACAGATAGATGTATACATGGTTAGATTAGGCAGGTAGATACATAGATAGATAGTCAGACATATCGATTGACATGCACACAGACAGATACTGAGATAGATAGTGAGAGGCAGATTAATACATACATGGATAGACAGATTGACAAGTAGACAGACACACAGACATAAAGTGAGAGAGATACAGGCCATACATGGATAGATAGACAAACAGGTAGAATAGAGGACAAGGCCTCAATCAAACAGCAGCGCGAGGCTCAGGTCACACACAGATAGACAGACATACAGCTTCTTGAGGCTACGGTCAGATACACATACACACAATTACCCAGATAGACAAATAGAGGACAGGCAGATAGAAATAAATCAAAATAGATAGGAGAGACACATCAATAGATGGATTCATTTGGAATGTGGCTTCACCACGAGTTATAATTTAACTTAGTCTGAGGTTAGACAGCAACACCAACACTTTTTTCTCATATTTCCTAGGTGTTTAAGTCTACTAGTTGGAGACACTACAGGATAAATTATCGTTTTAAAACGCAAACTTTGTGAACATTCAAAGGAGATTGATTTAGACAATATTAACAATATGACTGTACATTTCAATGCAACTGAATGTTTTCAGCATAACCTTAAATTTAGAAGTGGGCTGTGATCTGGAATTAAATGAATTTTTGGGGAGCTCAGGCCTGAATGTTTTATGTTTTTGTTAAGAAAACAATGAAATATTTCACCCATTTGACACTTAGATGTTTTACAAGTGTGATAGTAAAAGTTTAATTAGTTAGATTTTTCACACGTACCATAGTGAAAGTACAGTTAGTTCGTTAGTTTGATGGTTTACTTGTAAATTGGTGAAATTATAGTTAGTTAAATGTTTTAATTGTACGATAATAGAGGTAAAAACCCAGCACATCACATTCCCAAATTTGTGCGAATGCCATCCCTAAAGTGATAGAAAAAAACCTAGCACAATTCCCAAATTTGTGCCAATGCCATCCCTAAAGTGATAGAACATGTGAAGACTACAGTGAAGACCACAGGGGAAAAACCGGACATGTCACAAATTTGAATATTTTAAGTTATGACCCTTATAGTATAAAGGGTGCTTAATTTTATCATAACGGTAAAGAGTGGTATGGCAAAATCGGACATGTCACCTAAAATTAGCAGTATAAAACAAACTATCCTTTAATAGATGACAGCTCTTCAAAGTTTAAAATTCAAATAACTAAATAATTGCCAGATGTGACATGTCCGGTTTTTCCCCTGTATTAATAGATTTTTGTGTCCCCATTTCCCAGGTGATGACCACGAGCACGAGCCTGGTGCCGGGCCAAGAGCCGCAGTACTGCAAGATCCCGCTGAGCCAGGAGTTGACTCCCCTCACCAAGAAACCGATCGTCAAGGCGGAAAAGCCGTTCAAGTGCGACATCTGCGGCAAGGGCTTCAAGAAGAGCAAGAACCTGCACTACCACAAGATCTCGCACCTCGAGGACAAGCCCTTCAACTGCGAGACGTGCGGCAAGGGCTACAGCCGGAGCTGCGACCTCCAGATGCACAAGCGCACGCACACCGGGGAACGTCCGTTTGAGTGCGACGTCTGCGGCAAGACCTTCGGCTACAACAGCAACCTCCAGTCCCACAAACGCATCCACACCGGCGAAAAGCCCTACGGCTGCGCGGTGTGCGGGAAGGGATTCGGGGAGAGCGGGGGTCTCCGGCGACACATGATGACCCACACTGGGGACAAGCCTCACCGCTGCGACATTTGCGGGAAGGGCTTCGGCCAGAGCTGCAACCTGCAGACGCACCGACGGACCCACACGGGCGAGAAGCCGCACAAGTGCAGCGTGTGCGAGAAGGGCTTCGTCCAGAGCTCGGACTTGTCCAAGCACATGCGCATCCACACGGGCTACATGCCGTACCAGTGCGACATCTGCGAGAAGCGGTACATGGACAGCAGCGCGATGAGACGGCACAGGCGCAGTCACCTGCGGGACAAGCCCTTCAAGTGCGACCTCTGCCCCAAGCAGTACGGGAGCAAGGCCACGTTACGCAAGCACAAGAAGGACTTCCACGAGGGGGAGGGAGAGGGAGACATCACGACGGTGACCATGCTAGTCCCTCCTCCTCCTCCTCCCCCGCCGCCTTCTCTCCCCTCCGGTCCTCCTCTACCTCCGCATTCCTCGGTTCCGACGGTACCTGTGCCTATACCGGTCAGCCTGTACCACACGACTGATTTGACCAACGCTGCGTACTGCTACGGCCTGTCGGTGGTCAGTAGCGAGAGCCTCAAGTTCGACCCGGAGCATGTGCCCGTCTCGTAGTAACACTTGTTATCAGGGGTACATATATACATACATATATATACACACAAGATTATAAGGAGCACGTGCCCGTCTCGTAGTAACACTTGTTATCAGGGGTACATATATACATACACACAAGATTATAAGTATATAAGTCAATATGACATATAGATATTTAAGGCTAGGAGCATGTGCCCGTCTCGTAATAACATTTGTTATCAGGGGTACATATATACATACATACATATATGAGCCATTCCCAAAAAAAGTGCCCCCCAGCATGCATGTATTTTAAAATGTTATAAATAATGACGCATACTTTCGTTTTGTTTGTGGTTTTTTTCCATGAAAAGAGGACACTTTGAAGAGATAACCCCAATAATTTCAACTTTTTATATTTCAAACTTGTTGAGTTATGTTGAGTTCAGTCTGGCAATCTGTTGTTTTTCGCACATTTTTTTCCTGACAATATGTCATATTGACTTATAATCTTGTGTGTATATATGTATGTATATATGTACCCCTGATAACAAGTGTTATTACGAGACAGGCAAATGCTCCTAGCCTGAAATATCTATAAGTATATGTCATATTGACTTATAATCTTGTGTGTGTATATATGTTTGTGTGTGTATATATGTATACTATGTATATATGTACCCCTGATAACAAGTGTTATTACGAGACGGGCACATGCTCCTAGCCTTAAATATCTATAAGTATATGTCATATTGACTTCTAATCTTGTGTGTATATATACTATGTATATATGTACCCCTGATAACAAATGTTATTACCAGACGGGCACATGCTCCTAGGTCATATTGACTTATAATCTTGTGTGTGTATATATGTATGTATGTATATATGTACCCCTGATAACAAGTGTTATTACAAGACGGGCACATGCTCCTAGCCTTAAATATCTATATGCCATATTGACTTATAATCTTGTGTGTATATATGTATATATGTATATATGTACCCCTGATAACAAGTGTTATTACGAGACGGGCACATGCTCCTAGCCTTAAATATCTATATGTCATATTGACTTATAATCTTGTGTGTGCATATATGTACCCCTGATAACAAGTGTTATTACGAGATGGGCACATACTCCTAGCCTTAAATAAGATTATAAGTCAATATGGCATATAGATATTTACGGCTATAATTTGAAATTGAAAAGAGAAGAATCATACGGATATCTACAATATCAACCAACTGCAGTCGGTGTAATTGGTACAAATTGTAAATAGGATACCATAAAATTGCTGCGTGGTGGTGAATGGAAAATATATTCCATGTATTGGACATTGTATATATATATCAATTTGTGAGGCAACCAGGATGAATTTCGCACAATTTGCCTGTAAGAAAGCATATAGAAAAACCACTTTTTGTTCACCTCTCTTATGTCTTCAGTGATATTTAGGTCCTGGATGTCTATAAAATATTTTGTTCAAATTGTTGGACTTTAAACGCACTGAAAATAAAACAACAAAAACGTCATCAATAGGAGTTAAACAACAATTGTAGTGCAGCATTTAAAAAAAGAAGGATCGATCAGATTACTTGTATTTTTTTTCTAAAATTAGTTAGATTTAACAGTTATAATATTAAATATAATAAGCTGTAAAGACAAAATAACTAAAGGTTGAAGCATTGCATAAGTGAACATATAATGATCTGTAGATATAGTATGTTTTCATGTATAAATTAACAATGATAGACCTTTGTTGATAAGGTTGGCTTCATTGTAAAACAATGTAACACCTCAGGTTCGTTCATCACCTTTAACAGTGTTCTTATGATATTATCTATCTTTATCACTTCTCAAAGTGCAAAACATAAATAACAAAGACTTTTCCAATAATGTGTAATTAGGGATCATCCGTGAACACATTCTGTAAAGACTTTTGACTCCTGTTAAGGAAAAAAAAAAACAACAACTTAGTCTTTGTCAGTATAGCGGGACTGGCTGAAACAGGAGTCCTGGTATCCTTACACCATCTCTGTATGGCAGCGTGTGAAGTTGTCCGATGTTAGTTTTAGGGCTTTACTGCAGACCTTGAGGTGTTTAGATACAAACTTCACTCATATATTACTAACTTCCCCTTCCAAAAATATAGTTTTTTAAACAATCCTCTACATGATATATTGAGTCCTTGAAAGAATTCATGAATAAGTTCATCAAGGTATGGACTATATCTGAATGTTTGCGTTGCCATGTTGTGCAGTTGTTTTGATGTTAGATCTGAGATTTAGCCTTGATGTAACTCATGTTTAACGATATCAATAATATTATGCTACGCCTTTTCCTACATATCGTCACGGAGCTATCACGGAGCTATCTTACCTTTTGTAATGTGGAGATTTATAACTGAAAAAGCAATACAAGATTTTTTCCCAAGTTAGAAGTCAGAATTATTCTTCTTTTTCTTTTTTTCTGGGGGGGTTTCAATTTGAAATTAGGAAACAATTTTGTACATTTTGATTTCACAAACTTCACAATGAGGTGCATGTTGGTTTAACCAACACCTCAAAAAAGGTCAAAATACACATGTAGGGTAAGTATAGCTTTTATAAATCTCTAATATTGTTATATGACATCCTTTCTGCTTTCAGCCCCAAAACAATATTTCATATCTGATTTCTTAGTAAGGTTAGTGTGTGTGATTTTTTTTTTTTTTTAATCAAGTCCAAGATAGGCATGTGGATGAGAAAAGGAAATTTTTCAAAATGCTTCTAATATATTTTCTTATTTTAAAATGTTTTAGTGTGTGTAATTTTTTTTTTTTTAATCAAGTCCAAGATAGGCATGTGGATGAGAAAAGGAAATTTTTCAAAATGCTTCTAATATATTTTCTTATTTTAAAATGTCTTAAAGCTGCTAACAATGATCCCTCTAACTAGCAACATCTTGACAGCATTCCACTTTTCAAGTGTATTGTTGATGAACTTGTGCAAAGATTCCATAACAAGTAGCCAATATGTGTTAGCAAGCTCAGTCAGACAGAACATAGAGACTTCTAGTACTATGTGAGGGAGTCCCGGGTTCAAACCTTTTCAGGTTGTCTTTCTCTCTCCTACTCCCAGATCCTGTTTTGTTGAACTTGGAAAATAAGATGATGAGAAGAGAGAAAGATTTCTAGCTGTTTAGTGGAATCTGCTTAAGATGAACCTGTAAGGGACTGACTTAAAGTTTATTAGTTATTAGATTAAATATTAAACAGTGACTTTACAGTAACAAATACATGTATTGTAAGTTAGAATCAGAATCAGAATATTTCTGATGAGCCATAGTTTTAGTGATGCTAATTTGCCTTTAATTTTCAGATTTTCAGTAAACAATAATAGTGATTTATAAATAATAATAATTTTACCACTGTAACCTGTGTAAGTTTGTGCTTCATGTCCTTTAAATCAATAAAAATGAATGAAATTTTTAAAGCTTACATAAATATTACCGGTCTAAAAATATATTTACATTTATAGATGGTTGTTAAACAAAAATCTATGTTATGTATCATATGAAAATAAATTACATTTCACAAATAGTCCATACAAAATCGTTATTATGGCACGTTAAATTTTACATGTAGATTCATTTACGAACAAATGTTGGTTTAGTTTTAAAAAGTTGGCAGTCAGAGTTGAGTAAAACTCTATCAATGGTAATAACTAATATGTGAGCAACTAGGATGAATCAGGCACAAGTTGCTGATCTAAGTCTTAGGCTAGAGCATTAAAAAACCTACCATATATTGACCTTTTTCATGTTCAAATGTAAATTATTATCTCTGGTTCTAAGAAAGATAGAGGTGTAATCTTTAAACCTCTTAAGGTGCTTGTATTGCTTCTTAACACATTATAGACAACTGCACTTCAAAGTCAAATTTCCAACTTGTGGCTGATTCACCTTGGTTGCCTAACAATATATCTTGTGATTCAGAAAGCTTTTCAGGTTCAATGAAATAATAGTAAGGATCAAGGATCCGGTTGGCATTACTGATAGTGATATGCTTTGTCTTCAACAGATGTTTTTGTATGTACAGTGCATGTAGAAAATTGGTGAAGGATTGAAACAGCAGTTTTAAGTCTCTTGCGAGGCAGAATAAGAATTTCTTGAACTTGTTCTTTATCTTTCATGTGCGCTGTGTCTAGCAGTTTTGAACGACAGAACCACAGTATTTACTGGAGGGGCTTTCATTTCATGCAGAGCTTTATCTAGTGCTTTTTGAACTATAGTACTACAGAGTTTACTAAAGGCTTTCATTTCACGCAGAGCTTTATCTAGTGATTTCTGAACTATAGTACTACAGAATTTACTAAAGGCTTTCATTTCATGCAGAGCTTTATCTAGTGATTTCTGAACTACAGTAGTACAGAATTTACTGAAGGCTTTCATTTCATGCAGAGCCTTATCTAATGATTTCTGAACTATAGTACTACAGAATTTACTAAAGGCTTTCATTTCATGCAGAGCCTTATCTAATGATTTCTGAACTATAGTACTACAGAATTTACTGAAGGCTTTCATTTAGTTAAATACACAGAGAATGACATGATACAGCAGAAACCTTATAGTTCGAATTGCTTGGGATTTGATCTAAACCTTGAATTAAGAGGAATCTAACTACAGAGGTGGACATACCTGACCCATAAAAGTATTAAAATTGGTAGGCAGTTTATTAGCTTATATAAAAAAAAACTGTATTTATGATCCTTTCCTATTGTCTTCTATCTATTTATAACTGTTCAACAATCTTCTCCCTTTTTTAATGGTATGTCGTGGGCAGCAATATGCATTGAATTCTGCGTGACAGATTCATGTAGTACTTTTATAATGCCTATTGGTGATGTGAGCTGTGAATTAAGAGAATCAAACTAGAAAAACTTCGAATTATGAGTTTGATTTTAATACAGCCAAAGAGAAAAAAAAAAGTAAAACCTATTCTCTTGCGAAATTTGGTTTATGAGAAACTTTTTTTGTGAGGATTCTAAGGAGATCACCCAATCGAAAGCTAATGTTAAGAGGAAAAAAGAGCTCCACCATGTAAGAGTTACATGGTATAGAATAAATTTGTATAGCTCTTAAAGTCTTATGCTCCTGGGTACCTAAGAGACATTTTATAAACAATGCAGCAATCTTGGAACATTGCGACATGTGGCGAATGTCTCGATAACATTTTTTAGCTGATCTCAAGAATTATGATGTTTAAAAATGTCTTTTTTATTAGATGGATGATATTAAAACATTATTTTTTTTTCAAAACTGTATGGATCTTTTATGTATAAACTTATGCATAACACATATATATTTAAAGATACATTGCATAGTTCCATATCTCAGCATTATAATGATTATGTACATATGTTTTTCCCCCATCTGGTTCATGTTTTGACTTGCCCTATTTTCCTATTGTAATATAACAATTTTATTATTATACTGATACTGCGTAGAAGTAGTTAATGATGATGATGACAATAAATTCTTTTTGCATTGCATTCTAGTTTTTAATCATTCTTTTTATCATATTGTCTGTGGACTTTTATTTACCGCATCACAGAATGGTGGTTTGCTGTTTTTTATTGAGCAGTACTATAAACTAGATGTGTAGGCTGAGAGAAGGAGGGGGCGCGGTTACCCTGGGGTAGAACATCGGTTTACTATGCAGGAGGTCTGTCGTTTGAGCTCTGACAATTTCTCCCCTATTGATTAGGTTGTTGTCAATTTAATGTGACCGGATGAGACAGGAGTTATAGTATCCCCACCCTGTCTTGTGTACAGCCAACTTAACAACAACGACAACTAAAACAAGGAGTTTTGGTATCCCAGTCTCTGAGAGGCAGCACATAAAATTGTCAAACATTAGTCTTAGGACCTGTCTACAATTATAGCCGTGCTGCTGATGTTGGACTTTAAGAAACAAACTCTCTCACTCACTCTTTATTTAATAAAAGGGCTTGGGAGATGAGAGATTGTTAGATCTGTGTCAATTAAATTTGACCGGCTTATACAGGAGTCGTGGTATCCACGCCCTGTCTTGTGTGTGGCAGCACATGAAATTGTCAGACGCCAGTCTTGGGACCCGCCCACAATATAGCCTATAATATAGTGCTGATGTTGGACGTTAAACCAACTCACCTACCTACCGTTAGATGACAAACAGCAATGTCCAACCTGAATCTACTTTTACTTTTTCCAAGTTAGAAATTTAAAAAACTAACTTTACGTACTGTCCCCTCCATCCATCAAATGCCTAGCTTTGTAGCCAAGCGATCAACATACAGTTGTCATACACGCTCTACACTTCTTGACCCTTCCCTGCTTTCAATGCCTCAAGCTGCTGTTACTGCTACTAGTGCTAGGGACAAAAATAGAATTTGAATTCCTAAATTGTATAAAACCCTGTCTTAGGCCGCAAACAAAACTAAAGCGTCCATCTTGCAGATTTTAGACACGAGTGCAGTTATTGAGTATCTTGAAAATCTTTTCGCGTTGGTTTAACGTCCAAATCAGCACTATATAGGCTATCGCATTGTATGCGCTCCAAAGCTTTTGTCCTCTGCGGCAAAAGGCAGTGTACATTATACACATGTAGCGGAACTTTTTTTTACAGATTTCTCAAATCACTCCATTTTGCAAAACAGACGCTTTTGTTCTGTTTCTGACCATAGCCTTATCTTTTATTGTCAATGTTTATAACAACTGAAAAAGAGATCCGAGTGCTTTGAAGTCTGAGACAAGCAGGGTAAAACAGGCACAAGTCCAGACAGCGGAACATATATGTATATATAATATTAAATATATATATATACCTTAGTCCTGTTCATAAACAACTTGGACATTTAAATGATTTTAGCTATAAAAAGCTGAGGCATCTTAACCACTATACTGATGAGTTAAAATTGTAGTGTATACCATTGCCGAGTTGAAAATTGCCCCATTTGAAATAACTGTTGTGTTGAGCAACCGAAATTGGTCGCATTGCAGCCTGCACATTAAACAACTTCAAGTCGATTTGCAGAGTAGTGGTTAACTTTCAGCTGGAATGGAAAATGAAAAGAAGACAGACAAACATAATGTACACAATTTCGAATTTTTTTTTTAAAACATTTCTTTTATTTCTCTATCAAGGTCTAGAGTTTTCATATCCAACAAATAAATGCAACATCCTTTTGATTCTGTCAAGATACAAAATTACAAACAAGCAAGACAAGTTGAAAGTAGCAGTCAGTTCTATAAAAGGTTACAGGGCTTTGATCGTAGTCATTGGGCTAGAAGCGTGGTACATCTCAGAGATATTTTCACATAAGCAAATCAATGTGTTTGTTATAATTATTATCACTATTAGTTACTAGTATTAATCTCAGAATAAAGTTAACAATAAAACACCTCTGTTTTTGTAAATTAAAGAAAAAGTTTTAGAATGCGGATTGCGAAGTGAGCCACGGATAAAAAAACTGACATCCTTAACAGCCATTCACACGTACTGTGTTGTAATTTCTATTGTTTTAGAATGAAAGAAAAAGTTTTAGACTGCGGATTGCTACGCGAGTCACAAATAAAAAAAGGACAGTCCTTCACTCTTTGACAGCTATTCAGATGTACTGTGTTGTACTCGTAGGTTCTCGTATGCAATACCATCCCTACTTGTCGGCTGACGCCTGTAAATTTGATGCCAGGATCTAAGGTCAGCGATCAGTGCCTGATTGCTTTTCACGTTTACACGCTAAACAGCTAGTCTGGCTCGACAAGTTATCTGGGTCAATGCTTGCTGAAAGTTCCCAGGCATGACTTAGCTTTAATAATAATTTATTATTTCAACACCTGAGCCAATATTCATAAATTATCATTCTTGTTGTGACCTTCTTTCATTAAAACTTGAGGCTAAAAATATTTCTTTCATCTATACATGTACTTATATTATCATCCTTAAGAAATATATATACGTTAAGTTTTGTAGGTCAGCCCCAAAAAAGTCCAAACTAAACTGCAGTGTTGCAAATAAGCCTGTCAGTCATGCATCCCATGTGGGCTTTTTCTAGTAAAAAATAAAAAGTTAGATATCGACTATGACTGACAGTTTATTACAATAAACCAATATGTTGTATTTGCTTTGTTTTGCTTTCATTTGATTTGCTTTACCCATAACTGATAAAATATGAAAACAATTTTTTTTTTGGTTAATAAACTCAAGTAAAAAAACATGAGATATGTATGCCATTCTGTTTGCTTAGTGACTTTATCATACATGTAGTACATGTAGTTATAGCAGAACACATGCAGAAGTTTTGTTTCAATATCGGATAAAAAGTTCTACAATAAAAACTGCACACATACATTTAACATATTGACCATCCCGAATAGTGTATAATTAATTATTATCTTTTGCCAAAGTCTGATTTTAACAAATGTTACAGGAAAAGAAAAACAAAAACAACAAAACAATGAAAAAAAAAACAACAAACCGTGTAATGTCATATGATGAATTTCAAAAATGAACATATACACGTTGCTAGCACAATAATATGCACATGCTTTCTTTTTTTGTGTATGCAGGAGAAAGAGCAATATTAACCAAGCCAGTTTATAATAATGTTAAAAATCTTCATTTTAAAAGCTACAAAAAACTTGGAGTAGCTGAATTTAAATACATGTAAATAATAATAATAAAAAAAAAATGTTCCATTTAATCCAGTTTATGAGGGAAATGAGCTTAAGCATTAACTTGATGGATAAATGAATTCCTTTACTTTTCCATACACAGCAACAACAAAAAAAGGAATGATCTCCTTTGAAAATCTAGAAGACAGTAAATGATTTCACTTGGGGCGTAATTCATTTGTGAGGCAAGAGTTGAGTTAGTCCAACGTCAGCACTATATAGGCTATATTGTGGACAGGCCCCAAAACTGACGTAAGTTTGGCAATTTTATGTGCGGCTACACACAAGACAGGGCGGGGATACCATGACTCCAGTCTTAGCCGGTTACATTATACTGACACTGACCCAACCAGTTACAGGAAATGAAATCAGACATATAAATCTGCAGATCGTGGGATTCAAACAACTGATCTCCCAATCTAGAGACCAACGCTCTACCACTTCAACCAGTTCACGCCTCCCCCCACACCACCAAAGTGGAATAACGTTTTGTAAAAATCTCATACCCTGTCCACTTGATATATTAATTTATTATTAACAAAACTGAGCACATGAACATATCATTCTAATACATGTACTGATATAAGTATTATAATCGTAAATGGGGAAAGGGAAAGGTGAGGAAAAAGGAGTGGAATTCTTAGAAATGCATTTGGAACCTGAGTTTTTACATAATAGTACTAATACGTGTATGTTCAAAATAGATACAAGAAAAAAAAAAAGATAAAAAAAAGCTTTTAAATATGTAAAATACATTAAAACATTTTTTGAAAATAAAAAGAAACAAACTTGAAGATTAAGCTAGACACACAGGGCTACATTGCAACACTTTTCAATCTCTCTGTAGCAATAATATAGAATACAGAAATACTGCATTGATCCCAAAGGCAAATGTGTTTCCATTGCCTAGAGCAAAGGCTTAACATTGGAGAATAGTGTAGAAAGTACAAAGCTTCAGTAGAGTTAGACTCCCAACTAAGTGGTCTAGATCCATGAAAAGTCAGGTGTCTAATTCTTCATTGTCTTTGTACTTAGAACTCAGCCTCCACATTAATTGTACATTCTGGGTGGAACTCTATACTATATATTGAGAATTTAGTCTGAGCTGGTCACACATTGTAGTGACACCAACCCAACCACTAGTTAACAAGGTGGCAATTTATGGATTCAATTTCAAAACTTCCAGATTACAATTGGATTTTGAACCCCCCATGTTTTCCAATTAGAAGCCTTACCCTCTACTGAGTTAAATCTTACCCCATACTCGTCTGTTGCCATGTGAAAGAATTATGTGTGTGGCTGCCAGGAATTGTTGGAATTTCTAGTTATGAGATTTAAGGCAAAATGGTCCTTTTAACAGTTCCCGACTCTGCAGTTACAAAATTGAAATTAAAATAAAAAATTCTTAAGAAAAAACATATTTTAAGACTTCAAGTTTAAAAAGAAAATCCATATAGCAACATAAACTAAAGTACATGAATCAATTAATACGAGAGAGAAATTTCAGACTTTTCCCTAGGCCTTTACACAAGTGCATGTATACAAGAAGCTTTAAGTTCTATAAATAATCTACAGCCTATCCTCAAAGGAAAGATTTTCCCAGCACAGCAATAGAAAAAACAGCACAAAGACTATCACTCTTCGACAAAAACTATGGAAACCTAACACAATTGTTACTCATAATATTTTGAGGTTTATAAAGTCCCTCTCTCTAGGGCTCAAAAATAAGGAGCAATTTATTTTGACAGCTTCTTTTTTCTACAAAAGCTTAAAAAGTTCCATAACAAGAACAATAAGCTAAGCCTTTTTTTTTTAATAACCTACATTACAAAAAAAGACCATAGAATTTTTAAAAGTGTTTTCTATTTTTTTTTTAACTTCTGGGTACTGATTTTGAGGTAGACCATAATGTTAGCAATGTGACGACAGTTAAGAGGTGGATCTAGAGCTGATGAAAGCCTTATTGTACATGATCTATTCTTGTAAAAAAGTAAAGTTTAAATGAACTTTCACTTATACTGGTACATTCTTCAAAAGATGTATGTATACAACACGATACAGAAAATCCACACTTCTTTTATATTTGTCGTCCCCAGTTCAAAACTAACATCCAAGTGAATAAAATAATATTTGTACATACAACGTCGTGCCTATAATTATGCTATTAAACACATTAAACAGATTTATTGCACTAAATTTTACGGCCCTTGAAAGCCGTAATAACAAAACATACACAGTGGCCACTTAAAGCTATTGAACAAAATTTCAATTTAAAAATTCGTGAAACAAAAAAAACCCAACAACAATGGAAACAAAATATTCTGACCATCATACCTTATTTCTATGAATTTAAACATTACCAAATACATTTATATTACATGTATAAGGAGACATAATCATCTTGACAAAAGTTTTGTGACACGTCTTACATTATTTTTAATTCAAAATGCCTTCAAAGTTTTGTAAACTTTCTCTAAATGAGATTTACAACAAAGTGTCATATTTATTCCACTGATGACTGGAAATATATAAATACAATATGGCTAGATATTAATGTTCATATCTTATGGCTTAAAGCTAGAAATGATATACCCATGACTTATGGCTAAAAATGACACGCAACAAATGTCATATCTTAAAACACTGAATGTTGGACATGATGTTAAATAAATTTCATATCTTACAACATTGTATATTAGACATGACTTTCAACAAATATGTCATATCTTACAACACTGTTATTAGACATGACTTTCAACAAATGTCATATCTTAAAACACTGAAGGTTGGATGTGACACTCAATAAATTTCATATCTTACAACAATGTTATTAGACATGACTTTCAACAAATGTCATATCTTAAAACACTGAAGGTTGGATGTGACATTCAATAAGTGTCATATCTCATGACTGGAAATAACATGTGACTAATGTAACATCTTATAACATACAAATAAAATCCATCTGCATCAGATTATACATGTATGTAGTTTCATTCACTTTCCCCTGGTTTGTTCTCACAAATTTTTTTTTTCATTTTCTCTTTTTAGACTGGAAATTTGCAGCATACAAAAAATACACACACACTCACACAAAAAGACAAAATTCTTCAAAACTCAAGTTCATAGGCTCGAGGTAATGTAAAATTGTAATAATGTGATAAACAAATGTCAAATTAAAAATATCCTCCCCCCTAATAATAATAATAATAATAATAATAATAAAGTCAGTACACTGACAAGTAAAAAAAAAAAGCACCATAATTCATAAATTGACTGTTCTTTAACAGCAAACATTAAAGCAATTGTGAAACAATTCAAAACCTTTTTTTTTTATATTGGTTCAGTTCACTTTCAGGAGGGGGGTGGGAGTCAAACGAGTTAACTTCTAACCCTCAGTTTCAAATGTTTGCCTCCTGACCAAACACAGTCACATCGCATACACGTATGCAGTAAAATACACATTTTATTTGAAAGGTTTTAATTATCCGAATTCAGATGGATGTTTTCAAATGTGCAAAATATACTATTGTACCTTTACTCGTTCAAGATGTAAATTTGGGAAAAACCCTAAAAATAGCGCGATATTTGAAAGGTTTTAATTTATCCGAATTCAGATGGATCTTTTCAAATGTGCAAAATGTTCAAGATGTGAATTTGGGAAAAACCCTAAAAATAGTGTTATTTCATGAAGATTGATGGTAAAATACTATGACTCCATTGAGTTTATCTGTGTTGATGCAAAGCAAAAGAAACATGATAGTACCTTTCCAAGTGAACCCCCCCCCCCCCTCTACTTCTTTCCCTTTTATCATGTGGAGAACCAAACGTGTCATATCTCATTACGTTATAAAATGCAAAAAGAATAATTGCTACAATTGTTGAAAAAAAAGGTTATGTTGCACCATAGTCTAAAATTGCTGCTTTGCACAGAATAATATATAATATAACATGAGTGGTAGTTTTCATTACGTCTCTATCTACCTGAGCTAGAGTTGTATATAAAAAAACAATGATTGAACACAATTACCCTGTATTGCATTTTGAAGTTTTTCCGATGCAAGCCAATTTTTTTCCCCTCTTCCCCAAATGGTTGACTGAATTCCTAAACAATATAATGCACTGCAAAGCAGAAAGTAAAGGCAGACTTCAGCACAAATGTCTGCATATTACAATCAGGACATTAAATTTTGGTTTTCCAAAGCTCTGACAAAGAGTACTGAACAAACTTAACTTCTATGCATCACTAAGTTAAGGATAAAACTTATTGACTTCAGAATGTAAACCAATGACTGTAGGACATTTAACCAATTGACTTCAGAGTGTAACTCAATGACTAGAATAAAATATAACTCATTGACTTAAGAATGTAACCCAATGACTAAAGGATATAATCCATTGACTTTTAAAAGAATGTAACCCAATGGCTGTAGGTTATAATATAACTCAATGACTTAAGAACGTAACGTAATGACTATTAGATGGTTGGTTGGTTGGGTTGGTTTAACGTCCAACAGCAGCACTATAAAGGCTATATTGTGGACGGGCCCCAAGACGGACGAATGACTATAAGATAAAAGATGACTCATTGACTTTAAAAAGTAACCCAATGGCTGTAGGTTATAAAATAACTCAATGGCTTAAGAATGTAACCCAATGACTATAAGATAAAAGATGACTCATTGACTTAGGAAAGTAACCCAATGGCTGTAGGTTATAATATAACTCATTGACTATTGAATATAATTCACTGACTTTTAAAAGAATGTAACCCAATGACTGCAGGTTAAAATATAACTCATTGACTTACGAAAGTAACCCAATGGCTGTAGTTTATAATATAACTCATTGACTGAAGTAAGTATGACGCTTAGATGTGATCCAAGGATATAACCCTCCCATCTTGAGCCCACGGTATTCTTCAAATCGCTACACTTAGATGAGATCCTAGGATATAACCCTCCCATCTTGAGCCTATGGTATTCTTCAAATCGCTTGAGGGTTCTCCACAGCTACAGGGTGAGGGTAAAGGGTGAAACCAAGGCTTCCAAAAATAGAGGGCAAAGTCACCCAATTGATAAAGTGAAAAATTAATGTGCAAGCCAAGCTAAAAGTGATTTATTTCTATTAGTTTTTGGTATATATATAGCACTTAATGATACCTAATAAAGTTTTTGAATTATTTTTTTGACTATCCTATAAGACTACCAGCGTAAAAGGATTTTGGGGTATTTTTGAAAATTCATAAGAGAATAAGAGATCAAAGATTTTACATTTATTTTTGCAGTTTTGAATTTTTGAAATAATAGCTGTGCAACATAATGCAAAGATTAACAATATCGCTCACTTGACTGTAATTGCAAATCTTTGCCTACTTTGACGTCCGTGCCTATTGCTCTGGGGTGCATCAGGGAAAAAAAACATTCATGCAAAACTCATATACAGTAAAAAACATGACTATAAAGTAACTTTTGGTTCCAGAAGAAAATTCCCACTGTATGCAAACTTCCTCTATAGATATGCCAGAGAAACACTACCGAAAATTCAAATTTTTAACACTATTACACTGTCGGAAGAAAGTCAGTGTATAATCACAGGCGCAACAAGAAAGCATTGAGGTCCCTAGAAAGTCACAAAGACTTCACAGCCAAACACTGTTCTCTTCCTCGATGCCTTCTGGAACACATGTTCAACACAATACTAAAATTGTGTCAACCAGCGTGAATCAGGGACAAGTGGAAATCTGACTTTTCGAGTTGTTCATAGGGTGTTAAAAAGCATAACATTTTTAACTCTATCATTTCTAAAAACGGAGATACTCAAATTAATTTGAAAATTAAAAAAAAAAAGGTTGAAATATAGTAATATTAAATGTATAGAGGGTTCTAGCACAAAACCTATATTAGCGACTTGTGGCCGACTCACCCTAGTGGCCTCTCCATAATTTACTGTCCAATATTGAAGGTTCTTGACATCAGTCAGGGTGGAGATGTTTCTCAAAATGACTTAAACTATTTGGTTTAGGAGGGGTGTTGGGTTGGGTTGGGTTGGTTTAACGTCCAATAGCAGCACTATATAGGCTATATTGTGGACGGGCCCCAAGACTGACGTCTGACAATTTTATGTGCTGCCACACACGAGACAGGGCGGGGATACCATGACTCCTGTCTCAGCCGGTCACATTAAACTGACACCGACCCAACCAGTAGGGAGCTAAATCGCCAGGACTCGAACCACGGACCTTTTGCGTCGGAAGCCGATGTTCTACCCCTGGACCACCGCGCCCCCTGGAGGTTTAAGGGAGAGGGAGGGAAGGAGAGGAAAGAAAATGTTACAGTGACTTAAACTATTTAGGTTAGGGGGTGTGTGAGCAAGGGTAAAACATCATTTACATGTATGTGAAGAGGGAAGAGGGTGCTGGTGATAATTCAGGCAATACTTGTATGGGGAGGAATATTTCAAGTCTTTAAATCAATCACAGGCAGGTGTGTCTTGAAACTTTGAAAGCAATGACGAATGAGTTTGGTCGTAATGAGAACGTCACAAAGACATGACAGCCCCAACTATCAAAACTGACTGCTGTTTTCTTCTTATTCAATGCCTTCTGGGATATTGCCAAAGAAATGACTGTTATAACAATGACAGGCAAACGTGTCATGAAAGCATTTCGGTGTCAATGACATCACAGAGACGTGTCAAAGCCGACTGCTGCTTTCCTCCCCAATGCCATCTGGGATATTGCCAAAGAAATTACTGTTATAACAATGACAGGCGGGGGGTTGGGTTGGTTTAACTTCCAACAGCAGCACTATATAGGCTATATTGTGGACGGGCCTCAAGATGGACGTCTGATAATTTTATGTGCTGCCACACACGAGACAGGGCGGGGATACCATGACTCCTGTCTCAGCCGGTCACATTATACTGACACCGACCCAATCAGTAGGGAACGCAACAGCCAGGATTCAAACTCGGGACCTTTTGCGTCGGAAGCCGATGTTCTACCCCTGGACCACCGCACCATCTGTCAAAGCCGACTGCTGTTCTCCTCCTCAATGCCAAAGAATTGACTGTTATAACAATGACAGGCAAACGTGTCATGAAAGCATTTCGGTGTCAAGGACATCACAAGGACGTGTCAAAGCCGACTGCTATTTTCCTCCTCAAGTCCAAAGAAATGATCGTTATAACAATGACAGGCAAATGTGTCATGAAAGCATTCAGGTGTCAAGGACATCACAGAGACGCGTCAGCACCATCTGTCAAAGCTGATCGCTGTTTTCTTCCTCAATGTCATCTGGGATATTGCCAAAGAAATTACTGTTATAACAATGACAGGCAAACGTGTCATGAAAGCTTTTCGGTGTCGAGGACATAACTGAGACATGTCAGTGCCATCTGTCAAAGCCAACTGCTGCTTTCCTCCTCAATGCCAAAGAATTGACTGTTATAACAATGACAGGCAAACGTGTCATGAAAGCATTCAGGTGTCAAGGACATCACAGAGACGTGTCAGCACCTGTCAAGGACATCACAAGGACATGTCAAAGCCGACTGCTGTTCTCCTCCTCGATGCCTTCTGGGATATCGCAGAGCGCGGCCCCGTCTATGTGCATCTCCCTCAGACCTGCCAGGGACTCCCGGCCAGAGTCCTCGCCTGACCCGGGACTGTCCGGCGTGAGGGAGGCCAGCACAAGGTCGACCTCCATGGACGAAGGTCGCGACCTTGGGAGCTTGGGTAACTCCGACAGTAAAGTCGACGAATCTGACGGGGCCGAGAAAAAATTTTCCAGGTCGCTTTTACTGTCCCTGTCTGTGTCTGCCTGTGGTGACAGTTCCCGAGTTTCGTTTTCTTCTTTAGAGTTATCTTCTCCTGTTACCCTGTAGTTACCTCCCCTGTCTGACGAGTGTTTCTGTTCGCTTTGGACTCCATCAGCAAACTTTCCCTTGTCCGAATGGTTCGGCGTTGAGTGGTGCCGATGGTGATGAGAGGAGGCTGCTGAGGAGGATGAGGAGGACGAGGTGGAGGATATGGAAGAAGTGGACGACCGATGACTTTTCTCTTTGGCTCTCGGCGACCGCGACCCGTCTTTGTCTTTTTTGGACGACTTTGACGGAGTCTTGAGGCGATCCTGTTTCCCACCGGTCTGGCCCTCACGGGGAGATAACTTCGGACTTCCCTGCGGAGACATCGACAAGCGTCCGGGTTTCTCCTTCTTCCTGTCATGCGACTGCGACTGCGACGTGTGTCGATCCCCCTCCCCGAGCTCTAAAGGGAGGTAACCCGTCTTCCCGTCAAACTTCTCCCAGGAGCTACAAGACAACGACCCCGCGGAAGAGTCTCCGTCTTTCTCCGACCCAGACAGAGAGCGAGAACAATCGGGGACGTGGATCGAGTTCCCGGGTACGTGTGAAGGGGAGGAGTGTGGTGGTGAGGGCATAACAGCCGGGGCGGGGACGAAGCTGTGAGAGAGCAGCATGTCGCGGAGCTGGCTGGCCGAGCGAGTCAGCGACTCCACGCACAGAGACAGCCGGTCCTGGTGGCGCTTGGACGAGCTCGCGGCGTGTACCAGGTCTCGCACGGCTCGGAACATCTGGATGATGGCCGACGAGATACTCACAGACAGGCCTGAGGACGACAGTGTTGGAGTTTGTCTTAATTAGAGAGAGAGAGAGAGAGAGAGAGAGAGAGAGAGAGAGACAGAGAGACAGGAACATCTGGATGATGGCCGACGAGATACTCACAGACAGACCTGAGGACAACAGTGTTGGAGTTTGAGTTAAATGCACTCTGAGAGGCTGAAAATTTTTTAACTCTATCATTTCTAAAAAACGGAGATATTCAAATTAATTTTAAAAAAGGTTGACATATAGTACTAAATGTATAGAGTTTTTACGGCATGTCAGCAATATAGTATGTCTTAAATAGAGAGAGAGAGAGAGAGAGAGAGAGAGAGAGAGAGAGATGGGTTGGTTGGGGGTTGGTTTAACGTCCAACAGCAGCACTATATAGACTAGATTGTAGACGGGCCCCAAGACGAACGTCTGACAATTTTATGTCTCAGCCGGTAATGAGAGAGAGACTCAGATAGAGAGAGACAGACAGACAGACAGAGAGAAATATTGTGTGTATCATGCTCCCTCTGGGTTTAACATTTATTCCATTACACTTGGGGGATCCTATACTCCATATATTTTAAGCTTATGCACCCAGGCATGTTTCACTGATTAAAGATAATTATCAAGAACACTTTGAAAAAATAAAACAACGAAAAAAGAAGAGAAAGGTGAGCCCTGTACATCTCTGCAGCCTGATCTGTCAGCATCACCCAAGCTTATGAATGGAGATAAAGAGCTTGAGGGAGACAGAGACAGACCTACAGACCGGCAAAGGCACAGAGGAAGATAGAGACATAAATTTTTTAGAGCGACAAAGAGAAAAAAAAACTATAAAAAGAGAGAGAGAGAAAGAGAGCTAGACAACACCCTACCCAGACTAGCCCTGTACATCTCGGCAGCCCGATCTGTCAGCTTCGCCTCGACGCCCGTGAAACACTCTTCTGTCGCGAAGGTCAGTAAGGCAGCGCTGGCGGCTATGACGGGATCGCAGAAGGTCATGACCCTCCTGAGCAGGGCCTGTGACGGCGATCGCTTGAAGCTCTTCACACTGGTGACCAGGCACGAGACGGTCGAGGTGATCACCTTAACGCACAACTTGAACTGGTCCTGTGGAGGGTATAGGATATATATACATATAGTTCAATGTTTAGTTGTTTTAAAGTTTAGGTATATATAACATGTAGAAACCAGGCACGAGACGGTCGAGGTGATCACCTTAACACACAGCTTGAACTGATCCTGTGGGGGGGGGGATGATATGGATATATATAGTTCAATGTTTAGTTGTTTTAAAATTCTTTAATTTACACGGATTGCAGTAAACTACCATGTTTAGGTATATATAACATGTAGAAAACAGGCACGAGGCGGTCGAGGTGATCACCTTAACACAGAGCTTGAACTGGTCCTGTGGAGGGTATAGGATATATATAGTTCAATGTTAAGTCGTTTTAAAGTTGTTTAATTTAGATATTACACGGATTGCATTAAACTACCATTGAAAGGTAAAAATCTTCTATCTCTTATTAACAAAACCAGGCACGGGACCGTCGAGGTGATCACCTTAACACACAGCTTGAACTGGTCCTGGGGAGGGGGGATATATAGTTCAATGTTTATTTGTTTTAAAGTTCTTTAATTTATTCAGAACATGTAGAAAACCTTAACACACAGCTTTAACTGGTCATGGGGAGGGGGAGAAGGGATACGGATATATAGTTCAATGATTAGTTGTTTTAAAGTTGAAAGTTCTTTAATTTAGATATATATAATATGTAGAAAACTAACATTAACAGGTAAAATTCTTCTATCTGTCATTAATAAGATTGTTCATTTGCCATTGAACAAATTTAACTTTTAAAAAGTGTGTTCTTTATAAGGACAGAATTTTTCTGGTAACATTAAATTTTTTTTTCCACACAATAATTATTGTACGATTCTTTGTTCCTTTTTTTTCAATGAAGCAACAATAGAAAACTGTTCAGGCTATTTTAACCCTAAATCTCAGGACAGACTTACATCATTGATTGTTTATCTGGGTTTCTTTAAGTCCATCAATAGCAACTAGGCTACATTGTAGATGGGTCCTAAAACTAATGGGCGAGTGAGTGAGTGAGTATGTTTTCACGACAAGTCAGCACGGTAACGGCTACGTTGTGCCCATGATGTCCTAAGACAGTTCATGCATTATACTAGTAGTAACGGTGACTCCTTTATCTTTCTGAATAGTAAGAGCATAAAAATTGTGCGTAAAAAGGTTGGTTAAAAGTAAAGGATATATACAGTAGTTTAAAAGATCCATGTGTAGGATTATCACAGTTAAATTTTATTATATACACCAAAGTCTTTCAGGTACCTTAGTATGTGCTACAACTAATGTCTGGATGTTTTATGTGTTTCCACACAGAATTAGAGGAGCTTTGTGAAGTGGTCGTGGTGGTGAGATAAATGACAAGGATAGAGTGTTAAGTGTATACTTTGTTTGTTCTGATAGACCAAATCATTTGTCCCCTTCTCTAAACAAATATATAATAGAAATAACTAGGCTTTACAATGAATGAGTCTCTAGACAAACATGCAACAATTTTTATGTGCTGCATGCTAGGTCTAGATATTGTAAAAAAATTGTTTTAAACTTTCATCTTTGTTGAGCTTAATTTAGATCTATCTAGTCTACACCCACCCAGTACTTTTCTGGATTCCTTTACCCCTTGCTAAGGTCCACGTTTAACTATTTTCAAATGATACCCTTGTTGATTAATATGGTTTTTATAAAGTTTCATATGCCCATTTGGCACCATCTAGATGAACACTGTTCTTTCTGGTGCCAGGAAAATGCCACGGGACTCACCCCTGTCTATTTTACTAACTCATGGGTGGTCCTGGGGTAGAACATCGACTTCCGACACAAAAGGTCTGGATTCGAGCCCTGGCGATTGCGTTCCCTACTGGTTAGGTTGGTGTCAGTACAATATAATCGGCTGAGACAGGAGTCATGGCATCCCCGCTCTGTCTTGTGTGTGGCAGCATATAAAATTGACAGCATTAGTGTTGGAGCCCGTCCACAATATAGTCTATATAGTACTGATGTTGGACGTTAAACCAACTCAACAACAACAACAGTTACTCACTCAGCCACTACTTGATGCATGTCCTGTGCCTGAATTTACGTAACTTCTTCTTTTTCTTCTTCTTCTTCGTTCACTTGAAAATGACTACACAGAAAGTCCAGAATCTAGTATATAGTCCAGTCTTTTGAAGTTCAACCAAGGGTCCATATAGTTTTCTTTCCATGGTATGTACTTCTGGCCAATATTTGTTTCTCGTCTGAATTTACGTAACAAAACTCGTACCTTGTTGGACTCAAATCAAGTCTTGTCATGTGGCTAATTGACAATCCTCTAGTTGTGGGTCTAAGTTGGACTCACCTGGTCATTAGAGTCGGGCACGTTCTCCGCCGCGTGCCGACAAACTTCCGTCATGACGCTGAGGGACTTTGTCAAGGCTGTGCAGAGCTCCACCTAGTGGCCACAAAAGGGAAGATAACCTTAAGCAGATGGTCTAAAGTCTCAACTATACATGAAGGATTTCATGAACAATACATTATAAGTTGACATAGGATACCTCTTGGTAATATAATAAGCGGCCATAACAGAACTTGGGAACCTTAACCTTTTGAACTTTGATTATACATTATATATATATATATATAAAGTGATCAGAATGTTCATCTCAGTAGGCTAGGTATAGAGTCAAAATACTGTCAGGGTGCCAGGGCTCAAAGGGTGAAAGACATTTAACTTGTATATGTAAAGATTTGCTATTTTAACAATAATGATTTACAACACTTTAAAAAAAGATTTAAAAAATGCTCTCTTTTCTTTTTAGCTTCGTTTCCTTGAGCATTTAATGGCAACTTTATGATTTTCTTTCATTGTTTGACACAGAATTTACAGTATCAAAAAGGCATATATTTCTATCCCCCCTTTTGCAGTTTAAAATAGAAAAAAAAAAAAGATTATCTAATTAACTATCTTGTTTCAACTCCAAATTCAAATGCTTTTACTATTTTATATTTGTCACTTTAAAAACATCTGAACATTAATATTGTCTTTTGAAAATTAAGAGATTGGTACTGATCTGACAAACACATTGATAAGCCAATGTCAATATGGCAAATTATCATATACGGCACCGTTTTAGCCAAAATGACGCGTTGCAGGTTTCAAACATTTCTCCCTCACCAGAAGGTGTGGCTGAAGATCGTTAACCCTTGACCTCTTGAGTCGCTGGCAGGAGAAGCGAATGTCAAGGTCGGCCTGCGTCAGGCGGTGGGCGCTGTCGACGGGGCCGAGGGTCGCCAAGGTCGCCACTGCCTGACCCTCGCCACAGCGCACGGCCATGAGGTAGGAGATGTGGGCAGACAACTCCAGCAGGGCGACAACCACAGCGGTTAGCTCCCTTACTCGCTGGCTTAGCTGACGCCAGTGGATCTGTTTGCTGTGGGCCTGAGCAACATTGGTACAGTCATCATGCGAGTTTAAATCACTAGTAAAATTATGCTTTGCATTTATATGCAAAAAAAAATAGACAGACAAAATTAATAATTCATTTTGGACAGAATAAAGGTAAATTTCAAGAAAAAACATTTAAGCTGGTGCCAGTGGATCTGTTTGCTGTGTGCCTGAATGACAAGAGAGACAGAAAGATAGAACTATCTGCGAAGTTTTGCCTAAGCTTGTGAATGGGGAGAAAGAGGGAGAGGCACAGAGGAAAACAGAGAGACAAAGAGGAAAAAACAAAAAACCTAAGGAGACGGAGAAAGACAGAAAGAACTATCAAAACCAACAAAGAGAGAGAGAGCTAGGCAACACCCTACCCAGACTAGCCCTGTACATATCTGCAGCCTGATATGTCAGCTTCGCCTAAGCTTATGAATGGGGAGAAAGAGGGAGAGGCACAGAGGAAAACAGAGAGACAAAGAGGAAAAAAAAACTACCTAAGGAGACAAGAGAGACAGAAAGATAGAACTATCTGCGAAGTTTTGCCTAAGCTTGTGAATGGGGAGAAAGAGGGAGAGGCACAGAGGAAACAGAGAGACAAAGAGGAAAAAAAACTACCTAAGAAGACGGAGAGAGACAGAAAGACAGAACAACCAAAACCGACAAAGAGAGAGAGAGAGAGCTAGACAACACCCTACCCAGACTAGCCCTGTACATCTCTGCAGCCTGATCTGTCAGCTTCACCTAAGCTTATGAATGGAGGGAAATAGAGAAAGACGGAGACAGAGAGAGAGAGACAGACAGACAGAGGCACAGAGAAAGATAGAACTATCAAGACCGACAAAGAGAGAGAGAGAGAGCTAGACAGCACCTGCCTGATCTGTCAGCTTCACCTAAGCTTATGATTGGAGGGAAATAGAGAAAGAGGGAGACAGAGAGAGAGAGACAGACAGACAGAGGCACAGAGAAAGATAGAACTATCAAGACCGACAAAGAGAGAGAGAGAGAGCTAGACAGCACCCTACCCAGACTAGCCCTGTACATCTCTGCAGCCTGATCTGTCAGCTTCGCCTCAGCTTATGAATGGGGAGGAAGAGGGAGAGGCACAGAGGAAAAAAAACTACCTAAGGAGACAGAGAGAGACAGAAAGATAGGACTATCAAGACCGACAAAGAGAGAGAGAGAGCTAGACAACACCTTACCCAGACTAGCCCTGTACATCTCGGCAGCCTGATCTGTCAGCTTCACCTAAGCTTATGAATGGGGAGGAAGAGGGAGAGGCACAGGGGAAAACAGAGAGACAAAGAGGAAAAAAAAACACCTAAGGAGACGGAGAGAGACAGAGAGACAGAACTACCAAGACCGACAAAAAGAGAGAGATCTAGACAGAGGAAGATAGAGAGACAAAGAGACAGAGATATTGGAACTACCAAGACCGACAAAGAAAGAGAGAGAGAGAGCTAGACAGCAGCCTCCGAGACTGAGAGAGACAGAAAGATAGAACTACCAAGACCGACAAAGAGAGAGAGAAAGCTAGACAGCACCCTCCGAGACTGAGAGAGACAGAGAGACAGAGAGACAGAACAACCAAGACCGACAAAGAGAGAGAGAGAGAGCTAGACAGCCTCCTCCGAGACTGAGAGAGACAGAGAGGTAGAAAGATAGAACTATCAAAACCGACAGAGAGAGAGAGCTAGACAGGAGCCTACCCAGACTAGCCCTGTACATCTCAGCAGCCTGATCTGTCCGCTTCACCTAAGCTTATGAATTGGGAGGAAGAGGGAGAGGCACAGAGGAAAAAAACTACCTAAGGAGACGGAGAGAGACAGAACTACCAAGACCGACAAAGAGAGAGAGAGAGAGCTAGACAACACCTTACCCAGACTAGCCCTGTACATCTCAGCAGCCTGATCTGTCAGCTTCGCCTCAGCTTATGAATGGGGAGAAAGAGGGAGAGGCACAGAGGGAAAAAAACTACATAAGGAGACGGAGAGAGACAGAAAGATAGAACTATCAAGAACGACAAAGAGAGAGAGAGATAGACAACACCCTACCCAGACTAGCCCTGTACATCTCGGCAGCCCGATCTGTCAACTTCGCCTCAGCTTATGAATTGGGAGAAAGAGGGAGAGGCACAGAGCAAAACAGAGAGACAAAGAGAAAAAAAAAACTACCTAAGGAGACGCAGAGAGGCAGAAAGATAGAACTATTAAGACCGACAAAGAGAGAGAGCTATACAGCACCCTACCCAACTAGCCCTGTACATTAGAGTTTGAGTTTGTTTTTATGGCATGTCAGCAATATAGTATGTCTTAGAGAGAGAGAGAGAGAGAGAGAGAGAGAGAGAGAGAGAGAGAGAGAGAGAGAGAGAGGGAGAGAGAGAGAG
>RQTK01000269.1:274367-290303 GCA_003991915.1 Elysia chlorotica | reverse complement strand
TAATAATAATAATAATAATAATAATAATAATAATAATAATAATAATAATAATAATAATAATAATAATAATAATAATAATAATAATAGAACATTATTAATCAAAGACTTGTGCGCAACCTATTTCATTTCAGCTATGAACTAGGCTAGTCTAAGCGCCTTTCGGTTTGTTCGGCTGTTTGTTTGTTTGTCTCTCTCTCTCTCTCTCTCTCTCTCGCTTTCTCTCTTGCCTCCCTATCACACGCTTTGCATTCTTAACTCCTTTGGGCTGTAAGCATAACGGACCGTACGTACAACGTTAGGACAGCTTAAGACTCCTCGTAAGCAGTTTTCATCTCATAACTTTTCTTACGACAAGCCGTAATCCGTCTTATTCGCATAATATTCTATTGCATTTACTGCCCATTAAAAATACTCGGTCGAAAATAACATAAAGGGCTATATATAGACGCCGTCAAACTTCCACTTTCCGACGCCAGAGGTCTAGGTTCGAGCCCTCCTCTGTCTTTGTTATTTTTTGTTTTGTTTTTCCCCCGTACTGGGCGGGTCGGTTTCAGAATCCTACAATAACACGATCTTCAAGGTGCCGGTATCCCTCAGTATAATGTGACCGGCTTAGACAGGAGTCATGGTATCCCTTGTCCCTTTTTTTTCTCTCTCTCTCAAACACTCTCTGCCTTCTCTATCTCTTCCTCCTCAATCTTTATATCTTTCTTTTACTATCTTTCACTCAGTGAGTCTTATCCGACGTTTCTCCATTGCCTCTTTCTCAATTCTCTCTTCGTCTCTGTGCCTCTCTGTGTCTCTCTCTCTCTCTCTCTCTCTCTCTCTCCTGCCTCACTATCATACGCTTTGTATTGTTAATTCCTTTGGGCTGTAAGCATAACGGACCGTACGTACAACGTTAGGATAGCTTAAGACTCCTCGTAAGCAGTTTTCATCTCATATTCTTACGACCAGCCGTAATCCGTCTTGTTTGCATAATACTCTATTGCTCTTACTACCCATTAAAAATAATCGGTTGGAAATAAACTATATATATATAATTATACTGAAAAAATAATTGATCATTACTTATATAATTACGTAATTAAATAATCCATCTCTCAAATTTATTGAGTACTTTTTTTTTAATTCGTACTAAAAACTATATACTCATAAACTCATATTTTGTAACAGTCCTGATTTCGTCATACGAGAACCTCGTGTAGACCGTAAAGACTTAAATAAACTTAAACCGACGTATTGCGTATTTCTGTCGAATATGGATCTTCAACCTAGCTGGTATTTAAACATTATTATTAACACTATTATGCATCACGTTTGTAGCAAAAAGAAAGCAATCATTTGTGTATGTTTTTCAGATAAAATCATGGTTATCGAGAGCCTACCCGTCAAAATAAAACAGCTTCATTCTATCTCTAATAAAATTCATAAAAAAGGATACAACACAAAGCAGCTGCGTGTTTCAAGCTGACAAATATATTATTATTATCATTATAGGCCTATATTGTAGATAATGAAACCTCATTCTCGTTGGTCTTGATTAAGCAATCGTTAATACGTAATATTTCTGATACATCGCAAAGCCTCTAATGCCCACTCAGAAGCATCAACAGTGTGTGATGAAGGGCCTATGATTGTCATGCCAAGTATCGTGCCAGACCCTGTTAATCTGTAGATCTCTAGAACCAGGTGGCCAATCTCCCAGGTGTAGAGGTGACACACCTGTATCAAAAACAAGTAGCGGTGCAGAATGCAGTCAGATGAAACCACAAACAAGCCAGCCAAACATACGTAGACAAAACAGACAGCCACACGCGTGAATGATGTAGACACAAACAAGACAGCCAGACTTACGTAGACAAAACAGACAACCACACACGAGTAGACAGCTGAGTTGAGTTGGTTTTAACGTCCAACATCAGCACTATATAGGTTATATTGTGAACGGGCCCCAAGACGAACGGCGTGTCTGACAATCGTATGTGCTGCCACACACGAGACAGGGCGGGGATACCATCACTCCTGTCTCAGCCAGTCATAGTTATGTAGACACAGACAGACATCCAAACATACGTAGACAAAACAGACAGCCACACACTGCATGATGTAGATAAAAACAGACAACCACACACATGTAGACACAAACAGACAACCACACACATGTAGACACAAACAGACAACCACACATAAGTAGATACAAACAGACAACCACACATATGTAGACACACACAGACAACCCCACACATGTAGATACAAACAGACAACCACACATATGTAGACACAAACAGACAACCACACACGTGTATGATGTAGACACCAACAGACAACCACACAGATATAGACACAAACAGACAACCACACACGTGTAGACACAAACAGACAACCACACACGTGTAGACACAAACAGACAACCCCACACATGTAGACACAAACAGACAACCACACATATGTAGACACAAACAGACAACCATATATATGCAGACACAGACAGACAACCACACACGTATAGACACAAACAGACAACCACACATATGTAGACACAAACAGACAACCACACACGTATAGACACAAACAGACATCCACACACATGTAGACACAAACAGACAACCACACATAATTATGTAGACACAAACAGATAGCCACACACATGTAGACACAAACAGACAACCACATATATGCAGACACAGACAGACAACCACACACGTGATTGTAGATACAAACAGACAACCACACACGTGATTGTAGATATAAACAGACAACCACACACGTGATTGTAGATATAAACAGACAACCACACACGTGTAGACACAGATAGACAACCACACACGTAGTTGTAGATACAAACCCGCCCTGTCTTGTGTGTGGTAGCACATAAAATTGTCAGACGTCCGTCTTGGGGCCCGTCCACAATACAGCCTATATAGTGCTGCTGTTGGACATTAAACCAACCCAACCAACCAACCCACCGCCCTATTTTAATAAAGAAATAGAGTGAGCAGGCATCAAGCCTGCTCCCACTATTATAGTAAAAGCACTGTGGGGTTTTTTGTGTGTGAAACATCTAACTAAATCTAGTCACTGGTATAACTGAGAATTCCACACAAAAATCTCAAATTTCTGACTTTCAGCTGAAGAAATTGGATCCTTGTTTATGCAGTTTTTTCTCGTGTTGTCTTATCAACGTAACAGATACGATAGTGTAGATAAGAGAAAGCAAATCCACCATATGGCTTTACATGAGGCACTATTGCATTATCAATGGAAAATGCGTGTCCGAAAAATTCCATGTTGTTGTTGCTATTGCTATTATTGGTGATGCTATTGTTATTGTTGTTAATGTTATTGTTGTTGTTATTCCTGCTGTGAAAGTTGTGGTTGTTGGAGTTGTTGTTGCTGTTGCTGCTGTTGCTATTTAGGCTGTTTTTGTTGTTGTTATCGAAATTGTTATTGCTATTATTGTCGTTGATAGTATTTTCAAGTAGTTGTTGCTTTGTTGCTGCCGCTGAGTGTTTTTTTGCTGTAGTTGTTAAGATAGATGTTGTTATTAAAGGTGTTATTGAAGTTCATGTTGCTGTTGTTATGGTTGTTGTTGTTTAATAATTAAAAATAGACCAAATAACACAGTTCATTGTTTTAATCATCCGGGGTATTCTTCTTTACCAATACGAACAAAAGCGTGGAAAGAAATTGGTATTTTTCTTTACCAATACGAACAAAAGCGTGGAAAGAAATACGTGTGCGTAAAAATATTACACAACATGTCAAATTTATTACATTTTCAAGAGACTAATCTTTGACTAACACAAAATAATTTGTAATCGATCTATATCCAAACTGCAAACTTTTAGCCGACGGATATCACAAACTATACGTTTTAAGCTCATCTAGCGCAAAAAGACTTGTTTCAAACTACAATTTTACCGTACCTATATTTAAAGCATATGTATCAAAACATCAACTTCCAGTATACTTATCTCAAAACTACATAATTATTAATAGCGCATCTATTCCATAATACATACTTACATCGCATCCTATCTAAAATACAATATTTCAGCCGACCTGTCTCAATATAGACGTTTCCAGATATCTATTATAAACCCACGCAGTTTTACCAGATCTATCTCAAAACACGGATTCGCAGCAGAGCTATCTCAAAACTACACACGTTCAGTCGACCTATCTCAAAGTTAGACATTTCTAGAGCTATATACATGAGGTTTATCATATGTAAAGAAGCATGTAGGCCTACCAATAAACTGTATGAGTGCTAAAGTTGGTGCTTTATATAAACAAAAAAAAAATACAAATGTAGACACAAGGTTTAAACAATTAATATTATTGATTGATAGACTGACATGTATAAGATCATATTCCTTTAAATGATTTTTTTTTCTTGTCAGTAATTTTTTTAGAATATCTAAAATTAGCGAAATACTGATACTTATAACAGAGTAAATAGAAAAAAAAAAAAAAAAAAAATTGTTTTAAATACAAAAAGCAATAAAAGAGGGGTACATTGTGTTCATCTAAAAATTGTTGAAATTACTTTAAAACTACACACGTTCAGTCGACCTATCTCAAAGTTAGACATTTCCAGAGATTTATCACAAAGCCACACACTTACAGTAAGCTTAGACCTATTCCAAAAACTTCCAGTAGACCTTTCTAAAGAATTCTTGGAGATCTATCTAAAAACACAGTTTGCGTAGACTTTTACAAAATAATAGAATTTCAGTAGATCTATCTCAAATTTTCACACTTTCACCGCACCCATCTCAAAGTCACACATATTTACCACACCTCTCACGGATACAAAATTCAGCAAACATATCTCAAAACTACTCACTTTCAATTGACCTCTTTCAAAATACAAACTTTTAGTAGACCTATCTCAAACTATACTTTTCAGTAGACCGACCCCAAAACTACACACTTTCAGTAGACCTATCTCAAAGCTACACACGTTCGAAGAACTCATACCAAACTACACGCAAGACGACCGAGATTGGAAGATCACGACACTTTAATTTTAGCCTAGGTTCGTGGATCTTTGTGTCTTATGTCCATGTTTGTACATGTATGTGTTTCACCCCAAACCCTGTGGCTTTCTTTCGTCTGGTTGTCTTCTTTAATTCGGTGAAAAGGATTTTTAAATTGGGAACGGTACCAGAAAGGTTAGTCCATTTTGTTTGGTGATTTCATTTACATCTTGGTTTGGGTCAATTTATTTTAGTGTCGTGAAGGCTTTCGATTTAGACTTTTTAAAAGTTATCTTCATTAGGAACATTTTTCAATTAACCTAGATTTATACAATGCCATATTCAAGGAAAATAGCTATGACGACTTAAAGTAAAAAGAAGACGTTTAACGTCGTTGTTAAATAGAGATAAACGACTGTCTGTTTGTCTGTCTGTCTGTCTGTCTGTCTGTCTGTCTGTCTGTCTGTCTGTCTGTCTGTCTGTCTGTCTGTCTGTCTGTCTCTTCTCTCTGTCTCTCTCTCTCTCTCTCTCTTCTCTCTCTCTCTCTCTCTCTCTCTCTCTCTCTCTCTCTCTCTCTCTCTCTCTCTCTCTCTCTCTCTCTCTCTTTATATACATTTTATATGTTTATAAATAAACTTTAAACCGAAGGACTTAACACAAAAGGAGACGATACATACACCTACACACATGCTAAGACTACACACTGATTACGTTTCCTTCAGCTTTAGGACTCAACAAGTATAAGAATGTTTGAAATTTGTTCCAGTTTCAGTGGAATTAAACTGGTCGACCGATTTTCTGTTATACATGGTGTACAAATTGTTACATCAGTTTTGTGTGTGCGTTTTTTGTTTTTTTTTGTTTGTTTAATGTTTTATGCTTTTTTGGTAAGCCCTTCAAAATTTGCTGAAAACGTTTTTGAAAAAACAACAACAAACAAACAACAACAACAACAAACAACAACAACAACAAGAACAAAAAACGTCCGATAATAAATTGATCTTTGTTAATAGATGTAGGGTGAAAAATTCTTAAATACTTGGTATTGTTAACTTTCTTCATATAATTCTTTATTAGAGGAATTAAAGTGAACCAGACACAAACCGTAGGCTACTTTTAACTTTCTGATTTATTTATAGTGTGTCGCCAATAATAAAGTACAATTTAAAAGTTTAAAAGCAGTTATATTTCTGTAATTTCTAAGACCTTCTTTCTTTCTCTCTCTTTCTCTTCCTTTTTTATTGATAGCTCTGTCTCTGTGTCTCTTATCTCTATCTCTCCATCTCCCTCCCTCTATGTCTCTGTCTCTGTCTGCCTCTCTTTATCTCTCTCTCTCTCTCTTTCTCTCTCTCTCTCTCTCTCTCTCTCTCTCCCCCCCTCTCTCTCTCTCTCTATCTTTCCCTAGTATCTAGCCTACATACTGCATTCGATTTACTGTAAAACACTCCAGTGATGTCCGTCTGTCTAGTCTGACGACCTGAATGCGAGAAATCATTTTGTAGCAATCTCTTTCTTATTACGTCTTATCATGTTGTATATTTTTTATTTTTCCGTTTCGTACTTGCGTTTCTTTTGTTACTTTTGTAAAATAAAAGCGGAAGGAGAATCTAAGAAGAACCGTTAAAGCATGATTTTGGCAAGCAATAAAATAAAAGCTCTTACAAATTATACAAATAAAACTTCGTTTATTCTTTATTGTAAGACGATTTAATTTAATGAACTGCAACTAGTGGCGAGCCACTAAATCCTATCTTTGTAACTCACGTGGGAAAAACAGCGCTCATAAATTCGAATATCAGTCACTGTACCAAATATTCTAAGGACAAACTGTATAAAACAATTCTTATAAAGGTTAACCTACCGAACTTCAGTTTGTAAGATCACCCCGTCATAAGTAAACATTTATTTTCGTTAGCATACAATAAAACGAAGGCTATTAGAACATTGCACTCTGCATAAAATAATACACATTTTTTTGTTATGACGTAGTCGAATTTGCCCTCTGTTGTTATTAAGCCCTGGATCCTTTTATTTCTAAGCCTAACTACATGAAAATCTAAATTAAACAAATCATTATAAGAATCTACTAAGAATCTGGTTTTATCAATAGTTACTTTTCTTACATTCTTACGACGAGACGTAAGCTAAGTCTTGTTTGTGCATTCCATAAACTCTAATTTATGTTAGGGTTACTTCATAAAGCATTCTGACATTTTTCAATCTTCAAAGTACAAATTTTTGTGGCAGATTTCAAAACACTTATTTTTCAAATAGAAAAGAAAGTGCGCATGCAGATTTAAAAAAATGCTACATCTTCATCAAGATGGCACTTTGCAATTTGACGTTTCAGTTTTTTAAATATCTTTCACGTGCCCCAACAAAGAGAGATAACTCTTTACGAAATCTGACAACCAGATAACTCTTTACGAAATCTCATAACCAGTTGCTTCAAATTATGGACTGTTATTTGTAGCTACCACCAAGGCTTTTTAATAATAATTACTATTAGTTTACCGTGATTTTTTGAATCCACATTTTAATTTATCCTCGACATTGTTCTACTAGAAATGGGAGTTTGTTTGTTTGTTTGTTTGTTTGTTTTTTTTTTTTTTTTTTTTTGGGGGGGGGGGGGGGAGCTTGCCCAAGTGGTAGAGCATTTGACTCCCCATCGCAAGGTAAGTACTCTGTTCGAATCCCGACCACGTAAGTCAATTTTTTTGCAATCGTCGGGCTCTCTATTCGGTGTCAGTAGAATATCCTGGGGCGAGCCGGCTTAAGTGGTAGAGCGTTGGTCTCTATATATGGAGATCTGCGGTTCGAATCCCATTATCGGCAAAAATTTATTTGTAAGATTTCGTCCTCTATAAGTGATTGTGTCGGCGTCAGTATAATGTTACTGGCTGAGACAGGGGCTCAGGTCTCCCATGCCTTGTGTGTGGCAGTACATAACATTTTCAGACGTCATTCTTAGGATTCGTCCACAATATAGTCTATAATATTACGCTGGTACCCTCGCATTGTCTCTTGTGTGGCAGCATGGAAACATTTCTCAGTTATGAGTCCATTGAAAAACGAACAAATCAAACAAAATTCTACAAATTTTATTTCTTTTATTTAGACTCACTACTAAAACTATTCGCAGCTATTTCTTCTCGACTATGGACTACTTATTCCTTATCTATTACAAACGACTAAAAGCCTATGTTTACGCTATACGACTGCTGAATATACAACTACTGTAGCTACTGCTGTATCTTCTGATAATAGCTCTATTTTTTTAGTACTTTCCCTTTCCACACAGCGACTATTATTAAATCCATCGTTATTTTTCCCGCTTTTTCTATTTCTATTTTAATTAATTGTTACTCTAAAGTGATTAACTTCAGGACTTTATTGAATAACAATTCTACAGCTACTCATTCTTGTATTGCTGATTGGTCTCTGTTTTTCAAAAGCCTATCCCATTTCTCAAGAAGGATTTGTAGTAGCCTAATTTATAATTGAGATATGACGTGCTACAGCTGTGACGACCACAGGATATGGAGTTTCGCATAAGCACAAACAGCCCTTTGGAAGTGTACCAAGCGCACCCATTACTAACTTCTGACAATTATTTGTAGATACATGTTGTCACACATATACCAAGGTGGGGATGACATTACTCCTATCTCAGCCGTTTATTGCTTTCAGTTACAGACCTAAAAAAATGTAGTTATTATTTCTTCCTCATCTGCTTCTACTTTGTATTGCTTTATATTCATTGCTTCTCGTCCCATCTATATAGTTTGCGGCTCCATTAAACCATCACAACTCTGAATATTTTAGCATTAACTCTTGAGTCAAGGGCTCCCCGCCGTGTCTCTTGTATAGCAGCAGATAAAATTGTCAGACGTCAGTCTTGGGACTCGTGCACAGTATAGTCTATACAATGCTGTCATTGGAATTTTAAGCAACCAACTCAACTGAACTCTCTGGTAGTAAGTACAGCGATGACCTAAGACCGGGTACTAAATTAAATGAACGTGTGTTTTCTACCCCCACCCCCTCCTCCCTTTTAGCCCAATTATTGATGTAATTAACAAGCCTACATTTCGTGAGCTGACATCAAAAGGTTTTATATGCATTTTGCTAATAGTAGAGATAATTGCATGAAAAGGTTATATCTGTACCTAAGAATCATAAAACGAAACTGTAGAGAATGGGAGCTCGATAATAATGAAAAACCACAACAAAACAAAACAAAACAGTAACATTAGTCATAATTCTGTTATAATAGTTTTCGCCCAAAGCGCAAAACGTTTTGATAAAACTTTTTAAATCTCACCTCACGATCTACAATCAATCTTTCATTTACCTCTATTGCTCCCACACTCACACTTATCTTTTTCTGCGTGTAAGTGTTTTGTAAATGCTTTTCCTTCATTTTATCGTCTTTTTACCCACTTTAGGCTATACGCACACGTATTTCGCTATTAATTACTATGGATAAAGAACTATTCTTTTTCGACTTTTAGCCTAAAAATAATAGTTTTTTTCTCCTCAGCATGAATCACACAGGCAAACTCTTTCACGCTGCTGTAGTTGTCTGTTTACTGGCCATTTTCTTGGCGTCGTCGCACGGTTTTCTTGTGGACCTACCAGATGATAAAGGTGGCGGTCGCCATCCTAAGCCAGGTAAAGTCACACAGTTCTGATAATGACTTGACTTTTTCTTATTGAGGTAAAGGTTTTGTTCAAATCTTTATAAAACTGCTCTATTTCGTAGGGGTACTTTTCTACTCTTTCTTGTGTGGGGGCGTTTACATTAATAATGGATATAAGAGGGGAAGTTTTGCTTTTCTTGTATACCACTTCTTGTAGTTTAATTTGGAGTACACACAGTGAAATAAGAAAGGAACAATTAATCGATGACCTATAAAGTTACAACCTAGACGTGCTGTGCATTCAAGAAACTAACATCAAATGTTATGGCGACAGTAGAGTTCAATCTGATAATAGTCCACTTAAAAAAAAAAAGATATTTATGGATAAATTTACGGAGTTCTAACGATAGCATGTTATTTTATTTTGGGTAAAATCATAGTTCTATAGAAAGCATGCTTTTTTTTTAATTTTTGTGGGTAAAGTCACAGAGTTCTAATAATAGTCCACTTAAAAAAAAAATTTATGGATAAATTTACGGAGTTCTAAAGATAGCATGTTTAAAAAAAATACATTTTGGGTAAAATCACATAGTTCTATAGAAAGCATGTTTTTTTTAGACCTTTGTGGGTAAAGTCACATCGTTCTAATAATAGTCCACTTAAAAAAAAAAAGAAATTTATGGATAAATTTACGGAGTTCTAAAGATAGCATGTTTTTTTTTAGACCTTTGTTGGTAAAGTCACAGAGTTCTAATAATAGTCCACTTTAATAAAAGATATTTATAGATAAATTTACGGAGTTCTAAAGATGGCATGTTTTTTTAAAAATACATTTTGGGTAAAGTCACATAGTTTTTAGAAAGCAGGCTTTTTTAGATCTTTGTGGGTAAAGTCACAGCGTTCTAATATTAGTCCACTTAAAAAAAAATTTAGGGATAAATTTACGGAGTTCTAAAGATAGCATGTTTTGTTTTTTTAGACCTTTGTGGGTAAAGTCACAGAGTTCTATTAATAGTCCACTTAAAAAAAAAAAAGAAATTTATGGATAAATTTACGGAGTTCTAAAGATAGCATGTTTTTTTAAAAATACATTTTGGGTAAAGTCACATAGTTTTTAGAAAGCAGGCTTTTTTAGATCTTTGTGGGTAAAGTCACAGCGTTCTAATATTAGTCCACTTAAAAAAAAATTTAGGGATAAATTTACGGAGTTCTAAAGATGGCATGTTTTTTTAAAAATACATTTTGGGTAAAGTCACATAGTTTTTAGAAAGCAGGCTTTTTTAGATCTTTGTGGGTAAAGTCACAGCGTTCTAATATTAGTCCACTTAAAAAAAAATTTAGGGATAAATTTACGGAGTTCTAAAGATGGCATGTTTTTTTAAAAATACATTTTGGGTAAAGTCACATAGTTTTTAGAAAGCAGGCTTTTTTAGATCTTTGTGGGTAAAGTCACAGCGTTCTAATATTAGTCCACTTAAAAAAAAATTTATGGATAAATTTACGGAGTTCTAAAGATAGCATGTTTTTTTTAATACACTTAGGGGAAAATCACATCGTTCTATAGAAAGCATGCTTTTTTAGACCTTTGTGGGTAAAGTCACGGCGTTCTATTGACAGCAAGCTTTTTTAGACCTTTGTGGGTAAAGTCACAAACTTCTATAACTGATACGCTTTTTTAGACCTTTGTGGGTAAAGTCACAAACTTCTATAACTGATACGCTTTTTAGACTTTTTTGAGTACAGTCACAGCGTTCTAATAATAGTCAACTTTAGAAAAAAAGAAATTTATGGATAAATTTACGGAGTTCTAAAGATAGCATGTTGTTTTTTTAAAAATACATTTTGGGTAAAATCATATAGTTCTATAGAAAGCATGCTTTTTTACTTTGTGGGTAAAGTCACATAATTCTATAGAAATCATGCTTTTTTAGACCTTTGTGGGTAAAGTCACAGAGTTCTTCTAACAGCACGCATTAATTTAGACCTCTGTGAGTAGGAATAATGTAGTTAACTCTGGAATAAGCCATTACCCTACGCTGGTGACCATAAACAAAGTCTCTCTTTTTATGTGGGCCTGCCTGTCTGTCTCCTGTCAGTCTCCTACTATCTCTTTGCCTCTGTCTCTCCGTTTATCCGTCTCTCTTTGTCTGTCTTTCCCTCTGTATCTGAGAGAGGGGCAGAGAGAGAGAGAGATAGATAGATAGATAGATAGATAGATAGATAGATAGATAGAGAGAGTGAGAGAGAAAAAGAGGAAGAGGGAGAGAGAGAGAGAGAGAGAGAGAGAGAGAACGAGAGAGGTATATTGATTGTATAAACAGTGTAATAATTATAGGCCAACTTCTTCCTAGATGCCACATCTTCTCCACACACTACCCGTGCATCGTCAGACGTTGGGGATAAAGGGAGGATCACAACCCCCAAGATTAACGACGCAACTACTGGTATGGAAATCATGATCATCATCATCATCATCATGATCATTATCATGATCATCATCATCATCATCATCATCATCATCATCATCATCATCATCATCATCATCATCATCATCATTATCATCACCATCATCATTATTATCATCATTATTATAATCATCATCATCATCATCATCATCATCATCATCATCATCATCATCATCATCATCATCATCATCATCATTATTATCATCATAATTATAATCACCATAATCATCATCACCATCATGATCAGCATCATTATCATCATCGCCATCATCATTATCATCATCATCAACATCATCATCATCATCATTATCATTATCGTCATTTGCGTGTTTGAAAATTGTCTGACATTTTATGCTATTGATACAGAGATTGTGTTTCGGGGGCAAAGTTGGTACCCAACACAGGCTTCAACAAATGGGTCGTAGCAAGAAGACACTTAAAGAACGTTCCATCAATATAGATTTCATAACTAATTTTTTTCAATGCCAGTTCAACTGGTAAACTAAACCCTAATCTTTTGTGTCCTATGTGTGCAAACTTAAGCGTACATAACTGGGGCAAGCCTGGTAACCCAGATAGCTCAGAACTAATTGGAGGCCGACTCGCGGTGTCTGCCGCTGTCCATAATTATGACCTCTCATGTGCAAACTCATATAAATTTAACCCTACTACTCCTTATGATTTTTCTTCGACTTCATTTTTCTCCCTTCCAGTCTTTCCTATCTTAAAAAATACCTTTCTTTACCTCTATTATAAAGCATGCAACCTCTTTCATTGAAAGTTATATCTTACCTTATCTTATCTTATCTTATCTTATCTTATCTTATCTTATCTTATCTTATCTTATCTTATCTTATCTTATCTTATCTTATCTTATCTTATCTTATCTTATCTTATCTTATCTTATCTTATCTTATCTTATCTTATCTTATCTTATCTTATCTTATCTTATCTTATCTTATCTTATCTTATCTTATCTTATCTTATCTTATCTTATCTTATCTTATCTTATCTTATCTTATCTTATCTTATCTTATCTTATCTTATCTTATCTTATCTTATCTTATCTTATCTTATCTTATCTTATCTTATCTTATCTTATCTTATCTTATCTTATCTTATCTTATCTTATCTTATCTTATCTTATCTTATCTTATCTTATCTTATCTTATCTTATCTTATCTTATCTTATCTTATCTTATCTTATCTTATCTTATCTTATCTTATCTTATCTTATCTTATCTTATCTTATCTTATCTTATCTTATCTTATCTTATCTTATCTTATCTTATCTTATCTTATCTTATCTTATCTTATCTTATCTTATCTTATCTTATCTTATCTTATCTTTCCTTACCTTATCTTATCTTATCTTATCTTATCTTATCTTATTTTATCTTATCTTAATTTATCTTATCTTATCGTCTTTCTCTAGTTCACGGCAACCATAAGCCCGTAGACAGCAAGTTCGACAAATGCTACAAAGACTGTTACCAAGATGACGATGAGTAGGTATTTTAGATGTATATAATTAAAAAAAATGATCCTGTAAAAATTCGATGTTTATATATTGACTCAAAGACTGTTACTACGCAGACGATGAGTAGGTGTTTTAGATGTATGTAATTAAAAAAAACGATCCTATAAAAGATACAAGACATTGTAGATATAAAAAGTGGGACTTTTATGTATAAACAAGTAGATATATAAGCACATATAAGCATGTATTTTTATATAATATTAGAGTAAATGTTCTCGAATTGGCTTTTTTCAATATACATAAACAGGTTTCTAAAAAAAGTTTGTCTTGCCTATGTTTTCCTCACATGTTTGTCTTGCCTGTGTTTTCCTCACATGTTTGTGTTGCCTATGTTTTCCTGACATGTTTGTGTTGCCTATGTTTTCCTGACATGTTTGTGTTGCCTATGTTTTTATCACATGTTTGTGTTGCCTATGTTTTCCTGACATGTTTGTCTTGCCTATGTTTTCATCACATGTTTGTGTTGCCTATGTTTTCCTCACATGTTTGTCTTGCCTATGTTTTCATGACCTGTTTGTCTTGCCTTTGTTTTCCTCACATGTTTGTCTCCTGTTTTTGTTTCAGCGTGCATCTCCAACACTACTGCTACCGACAGTGCATGTTCGACCCAGACTCCTCACATGTTTGTCTGACTTATTTGTCTTACTTGTTTGTCTTGCCTTTGTTTTCCCTACATGTTTGTCTTGTCTATGTTTTCCACACATGTTTGTCTCCTTGTCTATTTCAGTGTGAATCTCCAGCACTAACTTGTTTGTCTTGCCTATGTTTTCCTCACATGTTTGTCTAACCTGTTTGTCTTGCCCATGTTTTCCTCACACGTTTTTCTTTCCCATGTATTCATCACACGTTTGGCTGATATGTTTTGTCTTGCCTTTGTTTTCCTCACATGTTTGTCTCCCTGCCTGTTTCAGTGTGAATCTCCAGCACTACTGCTACCGACAGTGCATGTTCGATCCAGACTCAGTGTTTTGGTAAGAAAACGTACACGCCTTTTTTTCTTCTTCACGTTTTTGTTGTTTTTGTTATGTCGTAATCTTTCATTTTTAGTTATACTCGATTATTACGACTACTATGTTTATAGAAATAATAACGAGTAAATTATACTCTTTTATTTTTCTAATATTTTTTAAATTTCAAGAGTGTTATTTTTTATACAACCTGCTTGTAATCTTTAATTGATTACATTATAAATGCATTGAAGCTAAAGTTTTGGGCTACTGGTATAAAATACTTCATACACTCCAACCCTTATAATAGTAAGGGGAACCTTTCGGGCTATGTAGAAAGCTCATTTCTACTAATATCAATATAACAACAATAATACTATACCATATTACTACAATGTTCGTGTGGCAATTTTAGTCGGGCAATTTTCACTGGTATACATATAATAATATTTTTGCGTTTTGACTCACTCTGATTGAGTATGTATACACAAGTTTGTAAAATTAATTGTGTAATAAATACACGGCACCTCACCTGTCTTAATCAGATATGAGATAGGATTTTATAGAACCGAGGTAACAGTACATTGCGACGAAATTCAAAATTTTAACTTTCTTACCGATAATATTTAAACCATGATTTTTGTCTCTCTCCTTAATAGAGAAAAGGTTCAAATCTTAGCCCCAGATGTCAAATGCACTATCTCATATAAAAAAAAATACTGAAGATTTAGAGTATGTTGAAATGAGATAGAACTGATTGCTTGTTTGTTTCTTGCTTCTAAACGTCCAACGTCAGCAGTATAATAGGTTAAACTGTTGACAGGTCCTAAGACTATTATCTGACAATTTTACGTTCTGCCGCACAGTGACATTAGGAAATTCATGTACCATATCTATCTACTGTCTCAGCCTATCACAATTCACATTATACTGAATTATATACCTTAAGAGAAATTATGAATGTTCAATCAATTGGTTTTGTTACCAATATAATACAATTTTTTTAAAATTTTCTTTCCAGAGAGGAGGCTCAAATTTTCAAGAACATAGACAAAAATCTTCAATCAAGTGTTAAGTGTTTGTGATATACGAAGGATGATAATAATGGTGTGCTGGTGTGTTGTTTCATGACAAGCTCTATGTTGACTTTCTTGTTGTTAATAAAAAAAAATTGTTGAAAAAATTTTGCTGTTGTTTGATTAGAATATAGTCTGGATGTTTAATATCTGTCTCTGTCTCTTTAACTGTATGTCTCTCTATCGTTCTTTCTTTCTTTGTCTCTTTTTCTTCGTCACTTTCTCTCTCTCTCTCTCTCTCTCTCTCTCTCTCTCTCTGTCTCTGCCTCTCTCTCCGTCT
>RQTK01000269.1:234160-269801 GCA_003991915.1 Elysia chlorotica | reverse complement strand
ATAATAATAATAGTATTGATAATAATAACATTTGTATATGTATACTCACATTTACTGAAAAAGTTCGATTTAAACCAATCTTAATCAAATCATTTGAAAATAAATGAATCAAATCAAGCCCACTTCGTTATTTCAAATCAAATTCAATTAAAACCAAGGCTGGACGAATCCAATCCAATTTAAATCAAATCATATGCAAATAAAATCCATTTCTAATCAAATCTAGTTCGAATCAAATCAAATTGAAATCAAATGAATTCAATTTCTCCTGTACCCAGCAGTAGTGGACAGCAACTCTCTATTGATGTGAGGGTCAAAATAGCATTGCTTGACCAGAATGTAAAAGAGTTTATCGGGAAAACCCAACAGGTTACACGCAAAGTAAGTACAAAGTTGTTTAAATCAGGTTGTGCGTAGACTCAAACAATGTTATTAAGCCTCTAACTTCAATTAATATTATAGGCTATATTGTGGAGGGGCTCCGAGATTAACGGCTGACATTTTAAATCGCTGCCACGCAGAGACGTTGGTTTAAGTTGGTTTCACGTCTAACGTTAGAACTGTGTAGGCCACATTGTGAACGGATCCTAAAACTGACATCTGACAATAAATTATTTTATGTTCTGCCACACACGAGTTAAGGCGGGGACACCATGACTCTTGTCTCGGTCGATCACATTATACTGACACTGATACAACCAGTTACAAGGGACATGACATAAGCGGACAAATAAATCTGCGGGTGGTGGGATTTGAACCTTGGACCTCCGGATCTGGAATCCAACGCTCCACCTTTTTAGCCTTTGGCATCCTGAGAGACAGTCAGGATCCAGCATACCAGAGCGGGGTTCGAATCCTGAATTTCCATCACCTAAAACCGACGCTACAGCCCCGCCATGCCCTCTATCAAATCAAGTTTGTTGCTGCTGTTGTTGCTGTTGTTACTGTTGATGCTGCCATTATTATAATCATTGTTGTTTTTGTTGTGGTTAAGGTTGTTGAGGTTGTTGTTGTTATTGTTGTTGCTGATTTTGATTTATCTGTTATCTGCTGCTGCTTCTGTTGTTGTTGTTGTTGTTGTTGTTTTTGTGTTCGACACGAAGATTACCTATTTTAACTGTTTATTTTAACGCAGGTAAAGGAGAGCTTGTCACACGGTGAGACGGGGTCGGTCGAGTTCTACGAAAGAATGATGGATTTTTTACTCCAGCCTTTTCCTAGCAAACATGGTGAGCACTTCTCCATTCCCCTTACTGTGTGAATAATTATCTTTCCTTGTGAGATTTATCGCTAAATCAAATTGTGCCATAATTCTGTCTATGCCTATAAATATTATAAGACCCTCGTTAACGTATAATGTATGTATATCTGTAAAGCAATTTGGGTGAATGGGGCCAAAGTCGAAATTTCGAGGGTTAAAAAATTTACAATGTGTTAAAAAGCGTCACACGTACTTAAAGAGATTGAAGCCATTATAACTCTATCACCTCTAGAACCAGAGGTACATCTTTATTTGGAGTTAACACTGTTTACGGTAATATGCGAGTGTAGCCATCAGCAATATGGCGGAAACGGGCGAAGTGTATAGTTAAATTCTAGAATATACTCGTAGTTCGATTTGGTATTGGAAAAGCAGGGCAGAGTAATTTTAACGAATATGTAAACTAGATTTTCGATTGTTCTGGAATGTACTCAAATGTGGTAGAAGGCCTAAAGATTTCTAGATCTTTATTTTACGTATTTAAGATCAGAGCGTGATAGAGAAGAATGTTTTGGTACAGAGAGAAATGCTTATAGTTTTTGTCTATGCTTTATACTTGTGTTGAAACATCTTGCCGCGGTTAACGCCATTATTATGCTATTTTTAGATACACCATAGATCTAGATCAATTCACAAGTTTTTGTATAGATCTGGACATTTTTTAGTTGTATACTTAACCCTCATACCGTATAATAGTCAATAAAGTCATTTTAACGTTTTTACAAAGGACTTCAAGTATTTATCATTTTATCAATGTTGACAAAATTGTGTATCCGAATCTTCGTGAATCATTTTCGATAAATTGTCCTGAAACGGGTACGCAGTTTATAAAGACAACGTAAGTAGTAACGAGTAGTTTTCCTTGTTTAGAGGGCTCTAGGTCTAAACTTGTACCAGTGACTTGTGTATGGTTGTCTCATATTATTATGGTTACCTTTAACAGATCAAAGCTTCAGCTAAACAATATTTATCAGCACAACATGCGATGCCAGTTCTCATTATAACGTACAGGGTATTCCTTCATTGCCAGGAGACTCTTGTGTTCTTGGGCATGCCATTATTAATTTCCCTCTTGGAGAATAGAAGTAAAACTACAAGATATGAAGTTTCACAGAAGCACAAACAGCCCTTCGGAAGTGTAAAAAGAGCATTCATTTTCTGTTTTTAAAAATGTGCTTGTCTGGTGAAATATGGCGGCGAGTTTCGGGAAACTTAAGTGTTGCAATTTGATGGAACAAAAACAGTGCAGTAATTTTGTCATACGCGTCGGGCTTTTTAGTACGGATCAGGGTTTATGTCAATCGTGCGTTTTTAGCTTGTTGTCAGGGGAAGGGGAAGCTTGTTTTGTCTTAAACTTTGTACGTGTTTTAAATCGTGGTTGTGCTTCTGTGAGACTTCATATCATGTAAGTAAAACTTTTCCAATTGATATCATCATCTTCGTATTTTTTGTTCTTTATACCCCCCCACACACACACACACAATGAGATAAAAAAATATAGATAATTATCACCTTTTAATCCTTTTCTAAGGAAATTAAAACTAAAACCTAACTGATAAGCAGTTGACTTGTAAACCTTTCTGTCTTTACTTGCCAGTAACTCGAACGTCTAGAAAATTCGAAGCTTGGAATTTAAAGTCAGTTGCAACCCAAGCGCCCGAAGAGTCAGGACAGTCTCAGGCACTCAAAACGTCCCATAGTAAGTCTAAGACGCATTTACCAGGACCAGAAAGACGCATGGACTCTTCACCAACCCCTCCAGCATCACCTTTAAACTCAGCAAAGTCAGAACCTTCACTGGATGCAAAGGATAAGTCACCAGCACTGACCAATACTACAGATAACAAAGCATCAACCGCAGCTCAACCTGTAGCAAGCTTAAAGTCAACGCCACCACCTACACATGGGTTGAGCAATACAGGAACAACTGTCACCCAACCCGTAGCAACTTTGAAGACAACGCAATCACCTCATCCTAACTTAAACAGTGAACGGTCAACTCCAGAACCGAAAACTGCTGGTTTGATCGGCCCGATTGCATCATCGCAAGGGGTATCATTTAACACACCGTCGGCAAACCAACCTGATGTCAACAGCAAATCACCAGCAACGCAACCAGGTTGGATCGACAAAGACGCCTCACCGCAAACTGTACCATCGGCATCACCGCAACGTGTACCGCACAACAAGTATACACCAACCCAAACAGACAATAGTATAAGAAAAGAAGAATCACAACCTGTCTTGGACAAAAAATCTTCACAATCCGCATCAAACATGAAGTCATTACCATCGCAACCCAACATTTTATCCTCAGCACAAAACACACATTTCAGAGAATCATCGCCAACACAATCAGACCTAAACAAGAAATCATCGCTTACACAATCTAACCTGAACAGAAAATCATCAGCAACACAACCCAACCCACAATCATCAACAACACAACCCAACCAACAAACCAACCTTAACAGAAAATCATCAGCAACACAACCCAACCTAAACGGGAAACCATCAGTAACACAACCCAACCTTAACAGAAAATCATCACCAACACAATCTAACCTAAACAGAAAATCATCGCCAACACAATCCAACCTAAACAGAAAATCATCAGTAACACAACCCAACCCACAAACCAACCCACAACCATCAACAATACAACCCAACCTTAACAGAAAATCATCATTGCAAACACAACCCAACCTAATTAGGAAACCATCCCCAACAAAATCCAACTTAAACAGGAAACCATCACCAACGCAATCAAACGTGGACAAAAAATCATTGCCAGCACTTTCCAATTTAAACAGAAAACCATCACCAATGAAATTCGACGTAAACAGAAAATATTCAGAGCCAAAACCTGTAACAAACACCAAATCGACTCCACCAGAACCTGTATCAAACGCTAAACCATCAGCACCATCTACAGTAGCAGACACACGTTCCGATGCGAGAATACAACCAACACGACAGGAAACCACCGCGAATTCCAAAGAGGTATCCATTGTTGAGAAGCCAAAACCATCAACATCATCATCGGGATCAAAAATACCGCCGGAAACATCGACGTTTCAGAAGCTCCTAGAAATTACAACACCATCACTTGCAAATGTTGAGATATTAGCGTCATCTTCAAACCCTGAGGAAACTTCACCAGCATCACAAGTGTCCAGGTTATCAGATGTTTCCACACAAACAAAAACACCATCACCAACAGGAACACCAACATTATCACCATCAGCATCAGCATCAGCATCACCGTCAGAATCACCACCAGCATCACCGATGCCTGAGAGCCAAAATCAACCGCCTAACCAACAGTTGTTAACAGCATCATCAACAACACCATCACCACCATCAGAATCACCACCAGCATCACCGATGCCTGAGAGCAAGGATCAACCGCCTAACCAACAGTTATTAACAGCATCATCAACACCATCCCCATCAGAATCACCACCAGCATCATCATCGGCATCACAAATGCATGAGAGCAAAGATCAACAGCCAGATACTTCAAATCCCGAAGAAGATATAAGCGCCGACCCTGCAGTATCGTCGTCAATTAGAAATGTGCTGCTGGCTTCATTACCACCGTTTCTGATGGATATAATCATGGCAGTGCCACCAATGGTTGCGGACTTCATAGAATCACCTAGGTTCATGCACGTACTGCCGGAAGAACCAAGGACCGATCTCGAGATATCAGAATTGCAAACAGCAACAGCCACATCATCTTCGGAATCATTAACAGAGCACGAAGATTTAAAAGCATCAGAGGTGGCACCACTTGCTAACCAAACAGTACTACCAAAGCCAGGTGTTGATCCAAGAGATGTAGGTAGTGATAACACCCCTAGAAGTAATGCTAACGCCACAGTACCGTCCCCTAAAGAAGATGCCAATATTGCAGCGAGAACAATGCCAGTAATACTCGGATCCCCTGACACGACGCAGCATCCTTCAACAACCTCATCTCAGTTGGTTACAGGTGCAGAGAAACCGCCAAAAGTGCCGGCCCAAGAACCATCTACAACTGCACTTGCTGCGAACGAGAAACCAGCAGCAAATAAACTCAGAAAGATCCTGAAATCATCAGAAAGTCAACTCACTAAGAGTCCTCTGAGTCAAATTCCATCACGGAATGCGGTTAATGCGAACAAGAAAGCACAGGACAATGAGTCGGTATCAACAACTGCGCAGGGTACGTCTTCGACGGTTTCCGAAGCGACCACGACCACGATCCGTAAAAAACTTCCATTCACGTTGAGGTTAGTTCCAGGAAAAATACCATTCACGTTAAGATAAGTTCCAGGAAAACTACAATTCACGTTGAGGTTAGTTCCAGGAAAACCCCTATTCACGTTGAGGTTAGTTCCAGGAAAACCCCTATTCACGTTGAGGTTAGTTCCAGGAAAACCCCTATTCACTTCGAGGTTAGGTCCAGGAAAATCCTTATTCCAGTTGAGGTTAGTTCCAGGAAAACTCCTATTCACGTTCAGGTTAGTGCCAGGAAAATCCCTATTCACTTTAAGGTTAGTTCCAGGAAAACCCCTATTCACGTTAAGGTAAGTTCCAGGAAAACCCCTATTCACGTTAAGGTAAGTTCCAGGAAAACCCCTATTCACTTCGAGGTTAGTGCCAAGAAAACCCCTATTCACTTCGAGGTTAGTGTCAGGAAAATCCTTATTCACGTTGAGGTAAGTTCCAGGAAAACCCCTATTCACGTTGAGGTTAGTTCCAGGAAAACTCCTATTCACGTTGAGGTTAGTTCCAGGAAAACCCCTATTCACGTTCAGGTTAGTTCCAGGAAAACCCCTATTCACGTTGAGGTTAGTTCCAGGAAAACCCCTATTCACGTTAAGGTTAGTTCCAGGAAAACCCCTATTCACGTTAAGGTAAGTTCCAAGAAGACCCCTATTCAGGTTGAGGTTTGGGCCAAGAAAACCCCTATTCTTTTCAATGTTAGTGCCAAAAAACGCTTATTCACTTCGAGATCAGTGTCAGGAAAACCCCTATTCACGTTAAGGTTAGTTCCAGGAAAACCTTTATTCACGTTGAGGTTAGTTCCAGGAAAACCCCTATTCACGTTGAGGTTAGTTCCAGGAAAACTCCAATTCACGTTAAGATAAGTTCCAAGAAAACCTCTATTCACTTCGAGGTTAATTTCAGGAAAACCCCTATTCACGTTGAGGTTATTGCCAGGAAAACCCCTATTCACGTTGAGGTTAGTTCCAGGAAAACCCCTATTCACTTCGAGGTTAGTGTCAGGAAAACCCCTATTAACGTTGTGGTTGGGGCCAAGAAAACTCCCATAAGTTCTTATAATTGTTAATGAAATGCATATGTATCTTTATTGTTTTTAGGACTATGTCAATAATTATACTTTTTTTAAATTTTATTTAGCACATACATACGCAAACGATTTATTTAAATCACATCATGTATATTTATTGTAAGGCGCTATGAGCCGAAGTATATACGGGTTAGAGCGCTAAAGAAAAACAGTATACTACTACTACTACTACTACTACTACTACTACTACTACTACTACTACTACTACTACTACTACTACTACTACTACTACTACTACTACTACTACTACTACTACTACTACTACTACTACTACTACTACTACTACTACTACTACTACTACTACTACTACTACTACTACTACTACTACTACTACTACTACTGCTACTTCTACCACTACTTCTGCTTCTACTCCATACCACAGACAGCAACATACGTTTAGTCTGAAGACACCTGGAGACGGTAGCCACATGTGGATTTATAGTAGTAGCAGCAGCAGCAGCAGCACTACCACTACTACTACTACTACTACTACTACTACTACTACTACTACTACTACTACTACTACTACTACTACTACTACTACTACTACTACTACTACTACTACTACTACTACTACTACTACTACTACTACTACTACTACTACTACTACCACAACTTCTACTTCTACTCATTGCCACAGACAGCAACATACGTTTAGTCTAAAGACACCTGGAGACGGTAGCCACATGTGGATTTATGATGTGAAGCTTCTCTCTGAGTTCAGGGTCGTGGTCTCAGATATGCTCAACTTTTGTGTTAAACTCTTTTCATTAGAGGTAAGTTTTCTCTTTGATACTCTTTTTTGGGAATGTATTTTCATCATAATCGTCTGCACCATCATCATGATCATCCTCATCATCATCATCATCATCATCATCATCATCATCATCATCATCATCATCATCATCATCATCATCATCATCATCATCATCATCATCATCATCATCATCATCATCATCATCATCATCATCATCATCATCATCATTATGATCACCAACATCATCATCAACATCATCATCATCATCATCATCATCATCATCATCATCATCATCATCATCATCATCATCATCATCATCATCATCATCATCATCATCATCATCATCATCATCATCATCATCATCATCATCATCATATGGTGATTGCCACCCGGTTGGCGTTGGTGATCCTCACCCTTCACATCTCTCTGCCCTCGCATTTCAGAATCTGGTCGATCCTTTTGCTTCCACCCATCCATCTTCATAGCCCGTTCCAGATTTGTTCTCTCTGCCTCCCTCGTACCAGTTGAAATAACTTGTTCTAAACTATTTCTGCGCATGACATGGCCAGCGATTTTTGATTGTTGTTTGTGTATAGTAAAATGCATTATTCGAAAATGCTCAATCAGTCAATGTCTCATGGGCGTAAGAAATTACGATCGAAAGATCATTATTTTAGTGAGGCAGTCACCGGATTAAATCTCCCTTGATAACATCAATTCCGAAAAAGACGAGTTTTTTGTTTTGTTTTGTTTTTTTCCTGCGCAGATCTAGTTTAGACCAACATATTTCAAGTTGGAAAATGAACGGAAAGAGGGCGAGAGGAAGACGGAGAGAAAAGATCTGGGACGGTCTGGGGAAATAGATCGGTGGGAGCAAAGGGATCAACCTGATTGTGAATTTCGAGGATAGGGAGATGTGGAGTTACATGGTCACCAACACTAACCGACACTTCGTGAATGATAGAGAATGATTTTTACTCTAAAGTAGCTCACAATGTTTGAAAAAATATTAACTCGTGTTCCTTTTGGTTACTCTTTTTGGTATAGCTATGCATAGAGAATTAAGATACAAAAACAGAACAACCAAAGAAGAAATCTTGGGAACACTCGATGTTAAAAAAGAAGGAGTAAAAAGCATTCGACATGAACAACTGTTTTATTTTGGCCACATAGCGTTAGCAAGGTATGACAGCCTCGCTCAAACAATCCTAACAGGCAAAGTGGAAGAAAAAATGGAAGGGAAAAGCCGACCCATCAGGAAGTTGTACGACGACATAAAATATTGGACAGGGACCCAACTACGTGGTAATCTCCACTAGCGCAGGGTCGTTTGGCATGGAAACATATGACTCACCAACCCCGAATCAGAAAGGGGTGGGGTGGGTGCAATGACCACCATAGAGAATTAAATTTCACTCTAGAGTAATTTTAGCTTGTTCGATGACATGAGTGATGTTTCCATTGGTTGCCCATTTTGTACGTTTATTGTGATTAATTTCACTCAAAAGCAATTCCAATAATGTTGGATGACAAAAGTCATGTTTACTTCTGTTAGACTTTGTATTTAATTAATAGGGATAGCAAGTTTACTGCAAAGTAATTCCCCTTTTTGGAAGCTATGAGTCATGCCCCTCTCTTTCTCTCGTTGTTTCTGTCCCTGTCTGTCTGTCCGTGTGCGTCTCTTTAACTCCCTCTCTCTCCTATTTTATCATTCTTCCAACCACCCAATCGCTTCTATCGTCCCTTCCAGGGCAAATCCGTCCACCGTCGGCGCGTGGAAGACGGACCCCTCTGTCTGGCCGTGTTGAACCCGTCGTCAATCTACGAATGGGACCTGCTGGTCTCAATCAACAACAAGAACCTCATCACCAAGCTATACGTCTCGTTAACAAAGATCAAAATACGGGTAACGTCACATTAACAAAGATCAAAATACGGGTAACGTCACATTAACAAAGATCAAAATACGGGTAACGTCACATTAACAAAGATCAAAATACGGGTAACGTCATATTAACAATGATTAAAATACGGGTAACGTCACATTAACAATGATTAAAATACGGGTAACGTCACATTAACAATGATCAAAATACGGGTAACGTCATATTAACAATGATTAAAATAAGAGTAACGTCATATTAACAGTGAATAGAATTGGGGTAACGTCACATTAACAATGATCAAAATACGGGTAGAGTCACATAATCAGAGCTCGAAATACGAGTATTATTACATTATAAAAAAAAAAAAGAAAAAAGTAACGTCACATTATTAAAAAATTAAAATGTGGTATGATAAAACACACGCCAAATTCAGGAACATCAACATCATATTCATCAAGTTACACATCAAATTATCAAAGATCAAAATATCTGTAACGTCACTTTACAAAAAATACGGTATGAAACGAATCCTAATACCATTGTAGTGACGAACTGCTTTAAAAAATACCAAACTTTTTGATTGTTTCTATTTGTTTTGATATGTGAGACAAGTGCGTCATCAAAGCAAATATTGACAAAGAAGATTCGAACCATGTATCGAACCTTGTACCTTTCGCTCGTAAATCCTATCAAAGGCACCACTGTACTCACGTATATCGTTGGTTTTGAACATGATTCCATCAAAGTGGGAGACAAATGAACTGCCTACGCGATCATAAATAGAAATCAGTAACCAGAACTCTAATGTGGCCCCAGAAGCTCTCGCTAGTAAAGCCCACAAAATGTTTAACACTACATGCACATTGTGGTTTGTTTGGCTCCAAACATGGTTCCATCAAGGTGCTAGATAAATGCGCTACCATCACTCATATAGAAAAAGAGCGCCAACAAGAATTCGAACTCTGAAACCTCGACTTTTAACTCGTAAACCTTACCGATGACAACACTACAATCATGTATTTTAACTTTTGAACAGGGCTCCATCCAAGCATGAGACAAGCGCCCTGCCAGCGCGACCATTGAATGCACTTTCTTTATTTTGAGCAAGATTACATCAAGGTTCTAGACAAGTGCACTGCCAACGTGGTCATCGGCAGGGACTGTCAATTGGGATTCAAACCCGGACCTCGAACCTCTCGCTCGAAAATCTTACTAAAGATACCACTTCAATCATGTATTTTGACTGATTCGAACAGGATACCATCAAGGTTCTAGACAAGTGCACTACCAACGTGGTCATGGGCAGGGACTGCCAATTGGGATTCGAACCCGGACTTCGAACCTCTCTCTTGAAAATTTTACTAAAGATACCACTTCAATCATGTATTTTGACTGATTCGAACAGGGTAGCATCAAGGTGTGGGACAAATGCACTACCAACGTTATCATGGGCAGGGACTGCCAATTGGGATTCAAACCCGGAACCTCACATTTGAAATTTTTACTAATGATAACACTTCAATCATGTATTTTGACTGATTCGAACAGGATAGCATCAAGGTGCTAGACAAGTGCACTACCAACGTGTGGGCAGGGACTGCCAATTGGGATTTGAACCCTGTACCTCGAACCTCTCGCTCGAAAATCGTACTAAAGATACCACTTCAATCATGTATTTTGACTGATTCGAACAGGATAGCATCAAGGTGAGGGACAAGTGCGGAGCCATCACGGCCATAGACCATGAGAAATTCGCCGTCGGCTATTTCGGCGTGTCCGGTATTGACGTCATGGACTTAGATGGCCAAATCCTACAACACATTGGTCAGTAGGTTGGCAAGTGGATGGGTGGGTTGGTGAATTGGTTTGTCAGTTGGTGGGTGAGTTGGTGTGCGAGTGGGTTGGTAAGGTGGTGGGTTTGTGGGTTTGTGCGTTAGTTAATTGGTTGATTGGTTGGTGGGTTCTTTGGTGGGTTATTTAGTGGGTTGGTTGGTGGATCAGTGGGTTTATGGGTTGGTTGGTTGGCCATTTTGTTGATCGCTTGTTTGCTTGGAAGATTAGTTGGTAGGATTAGTTGGTTGGTTGGCTGGTTGGTTGATCAGTCAGTTGGTGGGTACTGGTTCGTGAGTTGGTAACTAGGTCGGTAAGTTGGTGTTTTGGTTGGGTTATGATTTTGCGAGTTGGTGGATGGGTGGGGTTTGGATTGCGATGGTTGATTGTTTGGTTGGTTGGTTGGGTAATTAGTACATGCTTGGTGAATGGGTAGGTTGATTAGAGGGTTGGTCGGTTCATTAGTTGGTATGTTGTTTGATTGATCAATTAGTTGGTTGGTAGCTTTTTAATCGGTTGGTTAGTGGATCAGGTGATGGTTCTAAGCGTTGGTTGGTTGTTTGGTGGGTTGGTGGTATGGTGAGTTGTTGGGTCGGTTGTTTGTTTACCTGGTTTATTGTTTGTTGGATTTAGAGTAATTTTTTGTTGGATGGTCGGTCAGTTGATTGGTTGGTTGGTTGGTTGGTTGTAAAGTGGATTATATGATTGATTGTTTTATTTGTTGGTAGGTGTTTTGTGCGTTATTGTTTTAGTTGGTTGGTGGGTTGGTGTGTTGGTTGGTTGGTGGGTTAGTTGGTTAGTGGGTTGGTGGATTAGTGGGTTGGTGGATTAGTGGGTTGTGGACTTGGTGGGTTTGTGGGTTTAGTGGTTTAGTTGGCTGGTAGATCTATATTGGTGGAATGGTGGGTTGGTGGGTTGGTTAGTTTGCTTTGTCCATGCCTGGTTGGTTGTTTTATCTAGTGGGTGGGTTGGTGGGTTGGTGGATTGGTTATTGGGTTGCTCAGTTAGTTTATTGGTTTGTTGGTGTGTTAGTAGATTTGGGTTAAATATTGGGTTGGTGAGTTGGTTATTTCGTTGTTGGGTTGTTTGTTTGATTGATTTATAGTGATGTTTTGTTCGTTTAGTATGTTGCTTGGTCTGTTGATTGGTTGAATGCTGGGTTGGTTCTTTGGATGGTTGTATGGTTAATTATTTGGTTGATCGTACCATTGGTTGATTAGTTTATTGGTGGGTTTGTTAAATGAGTAAATTTGTGGGTAGGTAATTGCGTTGGTTTTGTTGGTTGGTTGGTGTGTGGGTTGGTTAGTGGTAAGTGCGTTGTGTGATCGGTGGGAGGGTTGGAGGTTGTTTGATTAGTTGGAAAGTGGATTGGTTGTTCGATTGATTAATTGTTATGTCAGTTAATTGTGTCCTTGGCTGATTAGTTGGTTGTGTTTTAGTGTATTGTGTCAATTGTGTCCTTGCTTGATTCGATTTTTTAAAAATTAGTTGATAAGAGGATTGGTTGATCGATTGATTGACTGTCATGCTAGTCGGCTGTGTCCTTGGCTGATTAGTTGGTTGTGTGGTTGGTTGGTGGGTGGGTTGGTGGGTTGGCTGGTTGGTTTGTAGGTTTAATGGTTGGTTGGTTGGTTGGATGGTAATTGGTCTGCTGGTTGGTACATGGTATGGTCGGTTGATGAGTGGATTGGTTATTTGCTTGGCACTTTATCTATGTGCCTTCAATGATCCAACCATTAATGAAAGAATTTAAAAAAAACATATTGGTCTGAGCGAAGAGCTGGGGCCAACATCGGCTTCCAATGCAAAAGTTCCTGGTTCGAACCCTGGCGATTTCACACCCTACTGCTCGGTGTCAGTTTAATTAATGTGACTGGCTAGGAGTCACGGTATCCTCGCCCTGTCTTGTGTGTGGCAGCACATAAAATTGTCGTCTGTTTTGGGGCCCCTTCATAATATAGTCTATTATAGTGCTTATGTTGGACGTTAAATCAACTCAACTGAGTGAAGAGCAAACCAATAACCCTTTAAGTAAAAGCTGCGCGCTCTAGCCTTGGTACAGCGTTGGTTAGTCTGGAGTTGCACGTATCCACACTACACTCTGTGTATGCTCCATGTGCTCTGTATGCATCATCTCTATATGCGCGCAAAACGCTCTCTCTCTCTCTCTCTCTCTCTCTCTCTCTCTCTCTCTCTCTCTCTCTCTCTCTCTCTCCCACGCGTTCTAATTTTGTTTACTGTCTCATTTTCTAACAAATCTTTCCTTATATTTCCCTCTCTCTCTCTCTCTCTCTCTCTCTCTCTTGCCCTCTCCCTTCTCTTTGCATACCTTAGTTCCAGATATGAAACCTCTTCTATCCCCCCTCCCCTTTTTTCCTCAGGGGCAAGCCTATCCCCACAGTTCATGGCATCCAACATGCACGGGGAGCTGTTTCTGACCACAGTGGATGGTGTAGTCGCCAAGTTAAACATCGCCGCGGACACAATCGTATACTGCAAGCAATGTTAGTCTCCAACTAAGGGTAGTGTGTAACAGTTAGTTTTATGTCTCACAAGGTCGTCTACAGTAGACATTGTTAGTCGTCAACTAAGGGTAGTATGTAACAGCTTTGTCTCACAAGGTCGTCTACAGTAGGTATTGTTAGTCGTCAACTAAGGGTAGTATGTAACAGTTAGTTTTATGTCTCACAAGCTCGTCTACAGTAGGTATTGTTAGTCGTCAACTAAGGGTAGTCTGTTACAGTTAGTTTTCATGTCAACAGATAAGCAATGTAAGTCACCAACTAGCTGTAGTCTTTAGTACGATTTCTCTCCACAAACTTATAGTATTCATGTGTACGTATCCACAAACAAGCAACACAAGTCACCAACTAAAAGTATATAGTCAGAAACTACAGATGTTTTAATTAATTTTCTATCCATTGACTTGCTCGTCTACAACATATAATTATACTTATATTATAATGTTAGTCATTAACTAATAGTGGTCTGGGGTCGGCTTTTCTGTATGTACGCTAATTTGCTAGTCGTACATATCACATACACACACGCGCACACAAAACAAATTCTCTCACAATACATTATAAACCCTTTACTGTCTAACTACCTTATTTTCTCCCACCCCCACCCCTCTCTCTCTCTCTCTCTCTGAATCTCTTTCTCTCTTTCCCTCTCACCCTCTCTCTCTCTCTTTCTCTCTCCCTCTCTCTCTAAATATTTTTCTCTTTGCCCCCCTCCCCCTGTCTCTCTCTCTCTCTCTCTCTCTCTCTCTCTCTCTCTCTCTCTCTCACTAAATATATTTCTCTTTCCCTATTTTGTTCTCTGCCTCTTTCATACCCTCTCTCTCACGCTCTCTATCACTCTATCTCTCTTTTTCTTTCTTCTTTCCCTCTTTTATACCATCCCTCTCACCCACTCTCTCTATAACTATATCCATCTCTTTATCTTTCTTTCACTTCCATTTTCACTCTCTCTCGTTCATTCTTTCTTTCTTTATTTCTACCGCTTCATTTTTACTTCACTTTCTCTCTCTCCCTCCCTCCCCGTACCCTCCTCCCACCTAATCCCCTCCCCACCCTCTCCCAGTGCCCTCCCTCCAGCAGCCCTGGGGCATAACAGCCTACCACAAGGGCGAGTGTGTAGCCACCGACAGCGGGGCGCGCTGCATCTACCTCATCGGCACGGGCGGGGATCGAACCCGCCTCCTCTGGCGCCACCCGGCAGGCAGGCACCTTAGAGACCGGCTCTGGAGCGTCAGTGCTCGAGGGGACACCTGGGTTACCTGTACGGAGACGGGCACCGCCTACATTCTGATAGCCACTGTGGAGGAGGAAGAAGTGACTACCTAGTGGGAAGCTAGGCGGGGAATGCAGAATACAGAATACAGAATACAGAATACAGAATACAGAATACAGAATACAGAATACAGAATACAGATACAGAATACAGAATACAGGATACAGGATACAGAATACATAACACATTCTGATAGCCACTGTGGAGGAGGAAGAAGTGACTACCTAGTGGGAAGCTAGGCGGTGAATGCAGAATACAGAATACAGAATACAGAATACAGAATACAGAATACAGAATACAGAATACAGAATACAGAATACATAACACATTCTGATAGCCACTGTGGAGGAGGAAGAAGTGACTACCTAGTGGGAAGCTAGGCGGGGAATGCAGGATACAGAATACAGGATACAGAATACAGAATACAGAATACAGAATACAGAATACAGAATACAGAAATGTCTTATGTCTTATGTCTTATGTCTTATGTCTTATGTCTTATGTCTTATGTCTTATGTCAATGCAGAATACAGAATACAGAATACAGAATACAGAATACAGAATACAGAATACAGTATACATTATACAGTATACAGTATACAGTATATATAATACATAACACATTCTGATAGCTTCTGTGGAGGAGGAAGAAGTGACTACCTAGTGGTAAGCTAGGCGGTGAATGCAGTATACAGTATACATTATACAGGATACAGTATACAGAATACAGAATACAGAATACAGAATACAGGATACAGAATACAGAATACAGAATACAGAATACAGAATACAGAATACAGAATACAGAATACAGAATTACAGAATACAGAATACAGAATACAGAATACAGAATACAGAATACAGAATACAGAATACAGAATACAGAATACAGAATACAGAATACAGAATACAGAATACAGAATACAGAATACAGAATACAGAATACAGAATACAGAATACAGAATACAGAATGCAGAATACATAAAACAGGATACAGAATACAGAATACGATAACAGAGAACAGAATACAGAATACAAAATACAGAATACATAACACATAATGAAGAGAACAGAATATGCCTACTATAATTGTTTTGTAGTACATACTATGATTGTATTATGTAATATGCATTCCGTATTTTATATTCTATTTTCTGCATTCTGTATTGTTATAAATTTTATATTCTGTATTAAGTATTCTGCACTCAGCAATCTGTACTCATCATCCTGTATTGTGTATTCCTTATTATGTATTCTGTATACTTCATTCTATATTTTGTTATTTGTATGTTGTATCCTGTATCATGTATCCTGCATTCTGTATTCTGCATTACGTGTTTTGAATCCTGCATTTTGTAATAGGCATACAGTTAAAATGCGAAACGACACTTTGACTCTCCTGTGTGTTAAAGATGATTCATTTAAAGAATGTCTGTCAACAAAGAGGGTTAACTTTTAGACAAATCGTATTCCTAAATAAAGAATACACAGATCTAGCAAAAGACCAACAGATAGGACGAACGGCGAAAAGAAAAGAAATAACAAGAACGATAATTGGGTTATTTTGTTGATTTCTGACCTCCAAAACCAGATGTCGCCTATTAAACAATTTCGTTGACATGTTCCAAACATAAAATACAATTTATGTTGATTGATATGGGCAGTCAATAAAATCTAAATGTATTATGAATGGATTATTTGTTTTCTTTTTTTTTTTTTAACTTATCCTAACTAATGGACAACGGTGCTTGTATCTCCAGAGATAGGCCTATGTTCGTACAGTTATGCGTGTGTTATTAATATTAATCGTTTAAAAAAAATTTCTACACAATTGTATAAATTATGCCTCAGCATCAATAATACTGTGCTTTGCATTGATGGTCTAAAAATCTCCCAAATACCTTTCGACCTTTTAGCCGACCGAAAACATTGTACTGTCCCATAAATTAAACTTTCTTTGAGTGAAGGATATTTTGACTTTTCACAATGATTAAATTAATAAATTAATAATACAAAAGTTACAATAAAGTTATGCGTTTTTGTTTGCTTTGTTTTTATATTTAATTGTAAGATTGAGTTGTATTGAAGTGGTATAATTATGTTATAATTATTATCGAAAGGCAAACTAATGTTGCATCCTAATTTGTAATGATTGATCTAGACTACTTTTAGGGCCGCTGATTCGGGTAGAATATACTTTAACTAGATCTAGATATATATTGAAACTCTTAAGCAGGTTCTATCGTAGATTCTTCTTTTTACATACCAAGGCGGGAGCACCCACTTGGATTCTAACCTCAGAAATTTTGTGTGTGAGTCGAGAACACTACCCGCTCAGCCTCTGTAAAAACCCCACAAAAAACAACATTTACATTTTTGTTTTAGTTTTGTTGCTTGACGTCCACCTCAGAACTGTACAGGTTATACCGTAGACGGACCCCAAAAGTGAAGTCTGGCAGTTTTTGTGCTCCAGCACACGATACTGGTCGGGGAGACCTGGACTCCTGTCTCAGCCTGTCACATTGTACATGTACTCACACATTCACAACCAGATGGGGACGAAATTGGACAGAGTTTTGACCAATCATGGGATTCGACCATGGACCTGCGGGTCTGGAGACCAACGCTCTACAACATGAGTCAGTAAGTCAGGGTACTCTTGAGAGCGTCAAATTACAATCCTAAAGTTTCCGGAGACTCACCTCTATATCACGCAGTTTGGGCAATTTTTTCTTGAATGCAATAGGGTAGTGTTTGTACACTTCCGAAGGGCCGTTTGTGCTTGTCGTTGCGAACAAAACCCGTAGTTCTTTAGGCACTTCCTATTAACGATGCGTGGGAGTACATTCCCTTGAACGGATGTGCTTTATCACTAACAAACAGAAAGTTGAAGTTGTAACTTCCATCAATAATCTGTAAGATTCTGACTATTGTTTAGATTGGTAGAATTAGATAAATTGCATTTTAAATTAGATAGCTCTCACGCTGTTCTGTATTTGTTACATCTGGATTTGATTTTTAAACACATAGATCTAGTTCTAGATTTATATTTAGTTCCTAGATCCGAATCTGAAGACTTAAATTAAAAGCCGGTAGCATGACTGTAAATTTAGATCTAGGCCTCTTACAGTTTATTGGTACAAACGTTTTTTTTTTTTTTTTAAACAATTATTGAATCAGAGTAGATGTAGATGTAGCTCTACATTTATAATAGGCATACCCTCAACAAAACAAAGTGAATTAGGGGCCTACTCTATTAGAGACTGAAGAAACATGTATGAATAAACTGTAGGAGGTCCTGGATTTAGGTTCAAATATTTATCAGACGTAGATCTAGACCTAGTCTAGAAAAATGAAAAATTCCAGACAGTTGTGTGTGATCTAGGTTATAAAAATAAGGTCTTTAAATATTTATAGGGCCTTAGAACTTATTATAAGACAGAAATGTCCAATTTTTTTTTACGGTCACATCATCTCTTTTTTTTTAGGGGGGGGAGGGGGGGGGGGTGTTTTACTTAGATCTAGTAACTATAGATTCGAGCTACTAATTTTGAATCTATATAATCATGATGTAGGCTTAGATCTGTTTCATGTTTATCACTATTTAAGATTAATTAATTTTAAGTAGTGCATTAATTACTTGTAAGTGATGAGTTAATTAGGATGAAAAGTTCAGGTGTTTTAGTCAACACATACGTGTAACATTTGCTGTGACATGCTGAGTATGAATGGACTAGGTGTAGTTGTGTCTATAAATCTCATTTTTTTGTGTCTATAAATCTCATTTTTTTTTGGCGAAAGTAATTATAAGGGGAGATATCAACGAGCAAAGTTTCAAATATTTTTATAAAGAAGTCTTACTCTTACCCTGCAATATCTGTGACACATACGAAAAGCTGCCAATCGTCCCGCATTTCGCGGGACAGTCCCGCTTTTTGATACCTTGTCCCGCCCGCGATGTAAAAAAATGCCGTTTTGTCCCGCTTTGAGCATTGAAGCCGCATGTTTTTTGGTTGCAGATTTCCACCCTCTCTAGCCATTGCCGTAAACAACTGCACATTTTCATTTTGTTTTGTTAGGTTTTGCGCTAATCGCTGTGCATCACATGCTCAGTTTACATACCATTAATTTTTAAGAACAACGAGAAAACAAACTTGGGTCTAAATCTAGGCCGGGTCGCGTTATTTCCGATGTATAACGACTGCTCATCCTCTTAGTCGGAACTAAATCTTGGCTAAACGTTACAGTATCCGATCGCCTGTGAATCATACGGCGTGAATATATACTGAATACGGTAAACTTACACAATGCGCGTGATTTCCAAGAAAGCAAGATTTAGGTTACACGTCAATGAAAGTCAAAACTAAAGCCCCACTTTGTTCCATTGTGTGCAACAAGACATTGAAACATATTAGTGTGATTGGCGCAACAGTTCTGATACTTATATTGGAAAGTGTTTTAATGAATGGAACGCGTTCGATTTGCTTCGACCAAAATCCGATCTAGATCTAGACCTAGATCAAGTAACACGACTTTGAGAATGAAGAGTTGAGAGCCTAGGCCCGACTAAAGCTCTTCCTCTGTTCCTCGTTCGTTTTCGTCTCTCTCTCTTTCTCTCTCTGCCTCATTAAATGTTTGTTTCTCCCTCACTTCTCTCTCTTTCATTAGTTTCAATCTCTCTCTCTCTCTCTCTCTCTCTCTCTCTCTCTCTTCCCTCTCTCTCTCTCTATCTTTCTCATGTCGGCATACCAACTTCATTCCTTTGTGGTAGACTGGACATCATTCATTGTTTTAATGTTTGTATTATACATTAAACAACATGCGTAGAGACATTCTTTGTTATAAATATATTTCTCCATTATGCCCACTGTTCTAAATATGGACAAGTAGCATGTTATAATTTACACCTGATGTTGTTTTCCATTTAGACCTGTCACTGAAATAAAAGTGAAGATAGATCAGCAGCCATGGCATCAAGAATAAAGCAGCTTCAATCAGACGAAGACTTAGCAACAGAACTTGCCAACGCAGGGTCGAAACTGGTTGTTGTTGACTTTTTTGCCACATGGTATGAAATGTTAAATCTTAGTATAAGGTCTTATTTATATTACTCTGGTCTATTTGAATTAAATAAATTATTATGATCTTTGCAGTATTTTTATATATTAATTATTAAAGTATTTGATTGAAACATGTGAGATAACCCACATTGAATCGAGAACAATTCGGAATTTTGACTAGATTGGAATAATGTATAGGGTGTCAATATGCATATAATAGGTACTTAAGGCGGGTGAAGAAAAAATTTTAAAATATTAACCAGAGATATTATTTTTCACTTGAAATTGAAAAACGTGAATACTTTGTAGTAGTTATTTAGTGTTTGGAGGGCTCTGACTCCAAACTTACATCAGCAACTTGTGCCTGATTTATCCTGGTTGCTATTGAGTTGTAGGGACACTTCACTGGTTCTGTATTGGTAAAATGATAATATTTTGTAAATAATGTTCATGTTTAACCAATGATATTTGGGGGCATTGTCTGTCTTTGCATCATGGTATAAAATATTGAGACAGAGACAGTTGGCTTTACTATATGAATGAAAATAAGTGATTCATCTATAGTTCTTTATAGTAGATCATAATGTTTAGGTCGTCAGCAATTATAACCGTAAATGCTAATATATTTATATATATTAGACAGAGACTCACAACTCTGTAATTCAATTAATAGAGAATATATATATATATAGCCCTCTGCAGAAGAGTGTCTGTGCAGGCATATTATATGCCATATATAATTTTTCTACTCTGGTTAATTAAATAACTGTGTCATTTTTTTTTTAAAGATAGAATGAGTGAAATATACATGTCTAAAGATAAAATGCTTGACAGTTTAGTTGTTGTTTTTTTTTTCTTAAAAGAAAAATTGTTAATCCCTTATCTCTTTTAGGAAATTTTAAACTACCTGTATTTTGTACCATCTACAATTCTATGTAAAAAACGTTTTTGACTATCTCAACCTGTACTCAGCCTGCCAGCCCACACATAACATAGTGTATAAACCTAAAGCATCCAGTCTGACTCCTGACTCTATCTTCAGGTGCGGCCCGTGCCGAGCGATCGCCCCAGCCCTGGCGGAGATGAGCGTGCGGTACCCCATGGCGGTGTTCCTCAGTGTGGATGTGGACCAGCTAGAGGTGTTGTAACTGTGTGTTTGTGTGTGACATGTCTTAGTGTGTAGGTGTGTAGTGTTTGTACATGTGGTGATTTGGTAAAGATGAGGGTTTGGTACTGGATGGCGGTGTTCCTCAGTGTGGATGTAGACCAGCTAGAGGTGTTGTAACTGTGTGTGTGTGTGACATGTCTTAGTGTGTTATTCTTTGTGTGTAGGTGTGTAGTGTTTGTACATGTGTTGGTTTGGTACCCGATGGCGGTGTTCCTCGGTAGTGGACCAGCTAGAGGTGTTGTAACTGTGTGTGTGTGTGTGTGTGTGACATGTCTTTGTGTGTAGGTGTGTAGTGTTTGTACATGTGTTGATTTGGTACCCGATGGCGGTGTTCCTCAGTGTGGATGTAGACCAGCTAGAGGTGCTGTAACTGTGTGTGTGTATGTGACAGTTAGTGTCTTATTCTTTGTGTGTATGTGTGTAGTGTTTGTACAATGTACATGTGTTTATTTGATACCCGATGGCGGTGTTCCTCAGTGTAGATGTGGACCAGCTAGAGGTGTTGTAACTGTGTGTGTTTGTGTGACATGTCTTTGTGTGTTATATTTGTGTGTAGGTGTGTAGTGTTTGTACATGTGTTGGTTTAGGTCAAGATGGCGGTGTTCCTCAGTGTAGATGTGGACCAGCTAGAGGTGTTGTAACTGTGTGTGTTTGTGTGACATGTCTTTGTGTGTTATATTTGTGTGTAGGTGTGTAGTGTTTGTACATGTGTTGATTTGGTACCCGATGGCGGTGTTCCTCAGTGTAGATGTAGACCAGCTAGAGGTGTTGTAACTGTGTGTGTGTGTGTGTGTCACATGTCTTAGTGTGTTATATTTGTGTGTAGGTGTGCAGTGTTTGTACATGTGTTGATTTGGTCAAGATGAGGGTTTGGTACTGGATGGCGGAGTACTTTAGTGTGGATGTAGACCAGCTAGAGGTGCTGTAATTGTGTGTGTGTGTGTGACATGTCTTAGAGTGTTATATTTGTGTGTAGGTGTGCAGTGTTTGTACATGTGTTGATTTGGTCAAGATGAGGATTAGGTAAATGAAAAATGTTAATTCATTAACACTATTCAAGTCTAAACTAAAGACGCATCTTTTTAAAGTCTCATTTTTATATTAAAATTCCTCTAATTGACTATTTAGTTTTAACTCGTACGCTTATCATCCTTTTTTCTCCACTCTCTTTCTTATCCGAGGATTAGTACTTGATTTTTTAAAACAATTTCTGACTCTGTGATAGATCTATAGCAATGTTTAATAATATCAATGTGTTTTCAATAAGTTTTAATAACATGTATTTATACATGTACAATATATTTATTTGTGTATAACCTTAACTTAAGAGCCTTTTATTATATTTCCATGCAATCTTTTGCTTTTTTTAAAAAAAAAGCATTTTAGGGAATTGTGTGTGTAAATGTTTCTTTTTAACACTTTTGTGATTATGTTGAAAATTGCTGTTAAGCGCTTTGAGCTTTTTGAAGGGAAAGCGCTCTATAAATAAATATTAGTATTATTGTTATTATTATTATTATTTATTATTATTATTATGTTAATGAATTAACATTTTTCATTTCGTGTAGATCTATATTTGTTGGCTTAGCTGAGATGAGTAATAGTTACCGGATGGCTGTGTACCTCAGTGTGAATGTAGAGTAGACCAGTTAGAGTTGAATAGATCACTGTGTGGGTGAATGTCTTAGTTTGCTGTTTAGTGGGTGTACAGGAAAAGAGGTTAATGTGTGTGTACATGGTTTGATTTGGCTCAGATGAGCTGTGTTTTTCCGTGTGGATGTAGACCAGCTAGAGTTGACTGGAACTGTGCTGTTTATGTTAGTTGGTGTGATGTTTGTTATGTGTAGGTGTGTAGAACAGTGTGTGTTGATGTGGCTATGCTGCATGAGCTTTGTGTACCCTCAGTGTGTATCTGTATCAAATAGGGATTACTAGAGCACTGTTTTGTTGTAAAGTATCTTTGTGTTGGTCTTCATCATTAGGTGACACGAAAATGGTTCTTTTTGTACGGGTGTCTTTAGTAAAAAATGTTCTATTTGGATGTAAAAATCATGGAAACAATCATTTGTATTTTAAAACTACCTGCTTGTAAAATAAAAGAAACATGCCAGACCATACAAATAATCTTTTACTCCAAAATTTATTTCATTTTCTCAGAAGATGAGAATCATATTCAACAAACAGAACCTAAATTGTGTTATTTTGAAGTTAACTTATTTCTGAGGCTTTATGTTCTTTTTTCATAGACCTGACTAATTGGTACTATTTAGCATTAGATCTACTCATTATCTTCAGGCTCTATTTCTTGGTCAGTTTACTACAGTCTGCAAATGAAAAGTTGGTATCGGTGGGGGCCTGATTAAAAAGTAAGATCATTACATCTTAAGATCAACATATCCGTTGAAAAATAATAAAGAGAAAGAAGGCAGGGGATAAAAAAAGATGATCCATACCACTATTAGCTTGTGAGAATCAACACATCAGAGTTCAATACAAGTTGAGTGCGCTATTGCACCTGAAGTAGAGTTTATGTCTTCCAGCTAGTTTCCATAACTCTTGTAAAAATCCTGTTCCCTATTTAGTAATAATAATAATAAGAATAAACTACATTTCTATAGCTCTATACCCCAAACATGTTTAGGGTCAGAGCGCTTTACAATACAACAAAAAAATATACATGAGTGTGCATTTCTATAAAAAAAATAATACAAATTGTACACATAGTTATTATAGATGACACTGTATGGTCTCCCCTTGCTTTTGACAGGAAACGGCTCGACGAGAAGGCGTCACGGCGATGCCGACCTTCATCATGTACAGACAGAGGGTCAAGGTCGACACGCAGAAAGGGGCCGACGCCAGCGTCCTTGAGCAGAAGATAAAAAAATGGTACACAACGGAATCCGAGGAGGAGACGGGGGACTCTCCGGTCAAGGGCCACGTAAGTTGGGTTTGCCGCAGGTGAAAGGTCATCAAAGTTTATTTTTAGCGCAAATATCATGTGAATAATATATATATACATACCCTCATCGTGATCATGTTTGTTGATGCAAGTTCTTGTCTTCTGAGGTGTAGGAATGAATGATTTCTAATGTTAACAGTGGGTCATTTTTCAAGTGAGTTAGAGTGGAGTCACCCAGCATTGCACATCTAAGATGGATGTTTTGATTCAATTCAATTCAAATTTATTCAGTCATGATCTATATGTGTTGGCTTAGCTGAGATGAGCGATAGTAACCAGATGAAGGTATACCTCAGTGTGGACATAGACCAGTTAAAGTCGAACAAATCACAGTACGTGTATGGCTTAGTTTGCTGTCCTGTGTATGTACAGGAAAAAAAGGTTAATGTTTGTGTACATGTGTTGAGGAATAGAGGTTTCTAATAGAATTGGTTTGGCTCAGATGAGCGATGTTTCTCAGTGTGGACGTAGACCATTTAGAGGTGAATAGATCACTCTGGTGTATGTCTTAGTGTGTGTACTGGAAAAAAGGTTAATTAATGTGTTTGTGGATGTGTTGAAGATTGGAGTGTGTGTACATGGTTTGGTTTGGCTCAGATGAGCTATGTTTTTCCGTGTGGACATAGACCAGCTACAGTTAACTGTAACTGTGCTGTTTTTGTTAGTCTCTGTGTTGTTTGTTATGTGTAGGTGTGTAGAACATTGTGTGTTGAGACCAGCTAGAGTTGACTGGAAATTTACTGTTTTTGTTTGTCTCTGTGATGTTTGTCAAGAGACGGTGTGTAGAACAGTGTGTGTTGATGTGGCTGTGATTCATGAGCTATGTGTACCCTCAGTGTGTATCTGTATCAAATCGTGTACAGTTTTTTATATTTTTACCATACAATGTCATCTATAACTACGTGTAAAATTTTTTTTTTATTTTTATAGAAATGCACACATCATGTAATTTTGTATAGTAGTTAAGTGCTCTGAGCCTAAACATGTTTGGGGTCAGAGCACTTAACTATGAAACAAAAAATACATGATTACTATAAATATAATGAAAATTGTAAACATAGATATAGATGGACATTGCATGGTCTCCCCTTGCTTTTTACAAGAAACGGCTCGACATTTCTACAGCGCTATACCCCAAACATGTTTAGGCTCAGAGCACTTAATTATGAAAAAAAAATACAATGTGTGCATTTCTATAAAAATAATAAAACTTGTACACGTAGTTATAGATGACATTGTATGGTCTCTCTTTGCTTTTTACATGAAACAGCTCGACGAGAATGAACTACATTTCTACAGTGCTATACCCCAAACATGTTTAGACTCAGAGCGCTTTACGATAAAACAAAAAAAAATACATGATGTGTGCATTTCTAGTATAAAATTACTAAAAATTGTACGCATAGTTATAGATGACATTGTGTGGTCTCTCCTTGCTTTCTACAGGAAACGGCTCGACGAGAATGAACTACATTTCTGTAGCGCTATACCCCAAACATGTTTAGGCTCTGAGAGCTTTACAATAAAACAAAAAAAATACATGATGTGTTCATTTCTATAAAAATAATAAAAATTGTTATAGAGGGACATTGAATGGTCTCCCCTTGCTTTTTACAGGAAACGGCTCGACGAGAATGAACTACATTTCTGCAGCGCTATACCCCAAACATGTTTAGGCTCTGAGAGCTTTACAATAAAACAAAAAAAAATACATGATGTGTTCATTTCTATAAAAATAATAAAAATTGTACACGTAGATATAGATGGACACTGTATGGTAAAAATAATACAAATTGTACACAAAGTTATAGATAGACATTGCATGGTCTCTCCTTGCTTCGTACAGAAAACGGCTCGACGAGAATGAACTACATTTCTATAGCGCTATACCCCAAACATGTTTAGGCTTAGAGTGCTTTACAATAAAACAAAACAAAAATACATAATGTGTGCATTTCTATAAAAATAATAAAAAAATTTACGCGTAGTTATAGATGACATTGTATGGTCTCCCCTTGCTTCGTACAGGAAAAGGCTAGACGAGAATGAACTACATTTCTACAGTGCTACACCCCAAATATGTTTAGGCTCAGAACGCTTTACAATAAAAAAAAAAAAAAAATACATAATGTGTGCATTTCTATAAAAAAAATAATGAAAATTGTACACCTAGTTATAGATGGACATTTTATGGTCTCCCCTTGCTTTTTACAGGAAACGGCTCGACGAGAATGAACTACATTTCTGTAGCGCTATACCCCAAACATGTTTAGACTTAGAACGCTTAACTATAAAACAAAAAATATACATGATGTGTGCATTTCTATAAAATTACTAAAAATTTTACACGCAGTTATAGATGGACATTGTATGGTCTCCCCTTGCTTTTGACAGGAAACGGCTCGATGAGAATGAACTACATTTCTATAGCGCTATACCCCAAACATGTTTAGGCTCAGAGCACTTAACTATCAAACAAAATTACATGATGTGTGCATTTCTATAAAAATAAAAAAAAAATTTTACACGTAGTTATAGATGACATTGTATGGTAAAAATATAAAAAACTGTACACGTAGTAGTTATAGATGACATTGTATTGTCTCCCCTTGCTTCGTACAGGAAACGGCTCGACGAGAAGGCGTCACGGCGATGCCGACCTTCATCATGTACAGACAGAGGGTCAAGGTCGACACGCAGAAAGGGGCCGACGCCAACGTCCTTGAGCAGAAGATAAAAAAATGGTACACAACGGAATCCGAGGAGGAGACGGGGGACTCTCCAGTCAAGGGCCACGTAAGTTGGGTCAAATTTTATTTTTAGCGCAAAGATCATGTGAATAATATGTGTGTGTGCATGGGAAAAGGGCCCATATGTCGGTAAACTTGATTTTGAGATATAGGCCAATAAAGATGAATAAGGTGTTGGGTGTCAAAAACGTAGATCCAAGTGATTTTGAAAGTTAAACCATTTTTAAAGCATATCTGAAAATTTTAATGCCCGATTTTGAGTTTAAAAGCTTGACATACTAGTTTTTGGGAGCCTTATCAGCTCCTAAAAAATCTTAAATTTGTGCTAGAAAAGCCATTTTTCTCAAAACTGTGTTTTCGCAATTTGTCGCACAAAATATGTAATATCTCAGGACCTAATTAAGATATCTTAAAAATTCAAAAAGCATAATATTCAGCAAGATATGAGCAATCTGGAAATGCATTTATCTCAACATCGATATCTGCCGAGATTTGGGCCCTTTTCCCATGCACACACACATATATATACCCTCATCATGATCGTGTTTGTTGATGCAGATTCTTGTCTTCTGAGGTGTATCAATGAATGATTTCTAATGTTAAATGTTAACAGTGGATCATTTTTCAAGTGAGTTTGGGTGGAGTCACCCAGCATTGCACATCTAAGATGCATATTTCAATTCAATTCAATTCAAATTTATTCAGTCAATGTGTGTTACATCGAAAATATATAATGTTGAATGTGACATCTTCAAACGAAATTACATTACAATAATAGTGGGACACCACAATGAAAATAAATAGAATTATACACAGACTATGCTTTAAAACTAGTTACATTATCTTTGTGTTGTGTTTATGGATGTGTCAGATACATGTTAAGGCCTAGGAAAAAAGCTCTTATCTTCTCTTGTGCTGTTTTTTTTTTGCTTTGTTTTTTTCATGAACGTTATGCAGGTCCGTATTTACAATTTTAATTTTGGCCCTGTTTCAGATGGATTTGGCCTTCCTCATCAACAAATCTGGCAGCGAGTGTCTTAACGAGTCTGACGAGCACACGTTCGATCACGCCCTCAACTCAAAGGGAGGCTACCTCGAGTCAGACTGCGATGAACAGGTGAGTGCGGTCAACTCCTCTTCAAGTTGATTCTGCTTCAACCTTGGCTTGATAATTATAGGGTAGAGAGAACGGGAGGGGGAGAGGGTGAAGTATCTAGTATTTTCAAACATAGTCTTAGGCAACTTTGACTTTGTTCTCCCCCTTCTCCTCCAAAATCACTAAATGTTAAGCAACCTGGGTGTTTTGGGCACAGGTCTGAGTTTGGACTTTTCGAGTTATTTATTTTTTGTAAAGAAGCAACAAAGTCCCTTTAACCCCTCTCGTTTGTGACACAAGGCTCAACTGCTTTTGACTTTCACCGGCTTACTCGAAGTGTTCTCCTTCAAAAGATAGACTCATGAAAGACTCATGTGGAAAAAATATTGCATAATTTCAAATCTACTTTCACTTTTGCTCTATATAGCCTATATATTGCTGATGTTGGACGTTAAACCAACAACAACAACAACAACAACAGCAACATTCACTTTTGCTCTATCAGTTTTTGTTTATTTGGTATGACGACGAGAAATTATGCAGCACTTAGTACATAATACTGGTCTTTTGCCTTGCGGCAAACGTGATGTATCTAGTATGACACAGCTGCATCTTGGCACTTTCTGCATAGAGCTATTTATGCTATACCTAGTACTTAATATAGGTAATGAAGAGTTTGAGAGGCTGAAACAATTTTAACATATCATTTCCAGAAATAGATTTTTGGTTTGTTTTAAATGAATAAAGATTGATATAAGTAGTTTTTCAATGTTTGGAGGGATCTAGATTGAGCTCTAAACCGGTATCAGCACTTAAGCTTGATTCATCCTGTTTGCCTTACAATTGTGCAGCAAAAAGAATGGGTTAAACTTTGTACTGTGAGCAAAAATCTACATCTATTATGAATACGGAATAGTGAGATGTGTTATAAGAATCTTTTCCTTTTCTTTAAAATCAAACTTTTGTTGAGACCTAGTTAAAGGGCAGAAAAGTTCAAAATTTTACTTTCCCTTACGAGTGGTAGAATATTTCTAACCATCAGTTTGTGTTTTTTTCTAAGGATTGTTTGAATAAAGAAATATCTATTATTTCTTTCCCTTTTTTAAACAGGTTTGGAAAAAAATTAACCTTTACAGACTCATGAAGTAAAAAAAAAATGTTTTTGTTTAATATCTAAAAAAAAAAAATTCTGAAAATTACATGCTTTTCCCCGCCATCTGTTTCAACCCAGCAAGATGTGGTTAGCCCATTAGCTGAGGGTCTTTAGTCTCATTGAAAGTTCTGCTTCATCCAGTGCTATTTCTCCTCATGATTTTAGATCCTACATCTATGACTTCCAATTCTGCACCTAAGGATCCCTTTAGTTCTTAAGCTGCCATTACTTTTGAATGTAATATTGTATTGTGTCAACATTATATGATTATTATTCTTTTGTACATGTGATAATGGAAATTGAGAAGCGCACTGAGCATGATTGTTCATGGAAGTGCGCTATATAAATGCAATATATTATTTTATTATTATTATTATTACTTTAAAAGTTAAACCAATTTTTCCCTCCTCAGTCTATTGTGTTATATTTTTATTTTTCCCCTCTCAATCATTCTGTTATATTTCCCCCCCCCCTCTCTAGCTGATTATGAACCTGGCCTTCAACCAACCGGTCAAGCTACACTCGCTGAGGATGACCTGTGAAGCGGGTGAGTGAGTGGTCAGTGAGCGTCAGAATTGAAGGGACTCCTGGTAGTGACGGCCAATTTAAATTCAGTACCGATCTAAACATCTTGAATCTTGTAATTTTAGCGTTATAATTTACTATTGAAGCTGTTGTAAAATTGTATCTTGGGTTAGAACTTGTAACAAGATCACAGGGAATCTTGGTTTGGTGAGGACATAACAAAATGTGTTTTTTTCTGTCAAGGTATATACCATTCAAAGCAGTTTACATTACATAATTACATCATCTTCATTGACACGCATACCTACATTCATTCGGATATTTTATACATCGCTAGCATGATTACTTAATTAAATAAATACAGAGATGATGATATATGACATATTATTTGAGCTAGAATAATTCACTGCAGAATGCATAAAGGATATAATTGTAATGCAAAGGGAAATAATCACACGATGAAGTATTACCGCTACATAACAGAAGCAGTGATAGCTGTGGATAAAGGAGCTTAGCTAGTGATATCTTCAATTATGCAAGTACTGCCTGGTGCAGTGGGAGTAGAAGCATAAGCTGCTATACAATTAATGTGGGAGTTGTAGACAGACTGTCTCTCCTTTCTCTTCCTTCTAATGTCTCTCTGTAGCCCCCCACCCTGAACTTTGACTCACACTCTCTGTCTGTCTGTCACTCTCTCTCTCTCTGTCTCTCTCTCTCTCTCTCTCTCTCTCTCTCTCTCTCTCTCTCTCTCTCTCTCTCTCTCTCTCTCTCTCTCTCTCTCTGTGTCTCGCTCACCCCCTATAAATGTATTAACCCTTTAAGTGTCGCTAGTATTTAGTGTGTGGTATTGGGCTATATTTGGTAATTTATATAGGGGTCATAAATTGGACTGGGAGGCAGCAAAAATTTATTATAAACATAAAACCTATACATTTTTTGAAAGCTAAAAGGGTCTAGAAAATTTTGAAGCGTGTTTCGATACCATACAAGTGTTTTGTGACCTTGACCTTGGCCTTGAAATATCAAGGTCATGTATCTAGCCTAAAAAATATCTACTTTGTCACGACATAACTTGGAAACCAACATGATAAGCTCCAAAAAATACGGATAAAAGGTGTAGATGATTTATTCAGTTTTTAGTTAATGTATAGGTCTAATAGCCACACACCAAGAATAAACCAGCTGTAGCAGGTTTGTGCATCAGAAAAAGTTAACATAAACGTCAAGTAGGTCCTAAGTTTTCTCTCTGACCATTGCCAACACAATAGAATACATGTAAATTTAATCTATTTAATCGGCAATAAGCACTACTAGGTTAATGCTACTCTGTGTATCCCCCCAGAGAACGGCCCTAAGACAGTCAAGCTGTTCATCAACCAGCCCCACACCCTGGACTTTGACTCGGCAGACGGGATGGAGCCCCTACAGATGCTGCAGTGAGTCACACGGCCGTGAGGGTGCTTTGGGAGGGGGTGGGGACGAAATGGTGCAAGTAATAGGTTGTTGGCCTCCCAATCGGGATGTCCCTAGTTAAAAAACTTGCGACATGTATTGTTCTCTCCTGGTTAGGTTGGTGTCAATATAATGCATACAATTGTCAGACCTTAATTTTAGGTTCCATCCACAATATAGTCTATATAGTGCTTTTCCTGGACGCTTAACAATGATAAAGTATTAGTATTACCACATAGAGTCAAAAGCTAACTAGGGGAGGTTACAATGTAAATTCAACTTGCATAGTCAGATTACTTTTTTACTCCCCATTTGTTCAAATGTTATTTGAATGTTTTTTTTTTTGTTTTTTTTTTAATAATTATTTTTTATGTCATTTGCAATTGAATTATTTAATTATTTGCCCAGTTGTCAGTGGGTAAAATTTTTACCATGCCATTGAGCCCTATACCAAGCTTTCTTAGCTGAAAATGGTTTCTATCATCAAATCATCAAATTAATGTGTTCAGTGGTGTATTACTGTATAGTTCTTTGTCCATTCTAGATCTAGATCTACATGGTTATTAAACGGTATTACAGTGTTTCAGTAAAGTAAAAACTCCACTGCTTAGGCAGTCTCTCGGGCTCAAAAGGTTGTGACTTCGCTTCAGCAAAGCGCAAATAGTATTTCCTGTTGTTTAAAAAAAAAAAAAAGCAAACTTGTATCCATACCTCTAAAATTTTTGTTACCGCAGTTGTACAAAATCCTATTGCATTTCTAAATTGCTAAAGATTTAAAGTACTTTTGAAATGATATAGAGCATTATACAACAGTTACTGCAGTTCAATCTCTTTAGGCCACAGTGGCTCTGATGTTATTGAATAGAATTTCGATGTATGTGGTGCATGGTTCGAGCCCACTTCTAACGAATGTCTTACTCCTTACTGGTTCGTGATGGCGTCAGTACGACGTGACCAACCAAGTCCCGGGTATCCTGTTCTTAGGCCCTGTTGCTGTTATAGAAACTTTCTTGAGACGTTAAACTATGAAAGATTTAGGGAGTAACATCGGCTTCTGTCGCAGGAAGTCTGTAGGATAGTAATAATAATAATAATAATAATAACAACAACAATAATAATAATAATAATAATAATAATAATAATAATAATAATAATAATAATATATTGCATTTATATAGCGCACTTCCATGAACAATCATGCTCAGTGCGCTTAACAATTTCCATTATCACATGTACAAAAGAAGAATAATCATATAATGTTGACACAATACAATATTACATTCAAAAGCCACAAGGAATCATTAGAGGTATTTACAACTTTCACCGGTTCAATTTCAATCGATGAGCCCCACTCTGGTGATTTCACACCCTACTGGTTGGGTCGGTGTCAGTTTAATGTGACCAGCTGAGACACGAGTCACAGTATCCCCATCCTGTCTTTTTTGTAACCACACATGAAAACTAATTGTCTGACATTAGTCCGTCCACAATAGCCAATGTAGTGCTGAAGTTGTACGTTAAGCCATTTCAATTCAATACAATTCTCTTACAAAGACCGAGACTAGTAGGCGTAAATTAATTTAGAAGGGAAGACAACTCTAAAGGTTTAGATATTTTTTTCATCTCTCATCTCTCCAGTTTGCAGCCGGATGACCTGAAGGAAGGGGCCATAATTCCGCTCAAGTACGTCAAGCTACAGAATGTCATGAGCTTAACGGTGAGTTGTAGGGCAATCAGTGGTTGCAGAATTTCTTCTTTATTTTAACTTTGACAACACATGGGGTAGTTGAGTTGGTTTAACGTCCAACATCAGCTCTCTATAAGCTATATTGGCAACACATGGAACTAATCTCTACAGCTGCAATATATACTTCAATTGGGTTAACTGGTCCAAATTGTAGAGCATTTGTCTCCCAATTGGGAGGACTGGTGTTCAAAACCCAGAATCTGTCAAAAATTATTTTGACCAAATTCGCCCAATATTGGTTGGATTGGTATCAATATTATGTGATCGGCCGAGACAGGAAACCAGGTGTCACTGCTCTGTCTTTGTGTGACATCGCATAAAATTGTCAGACTTTATTTTCAAGATCTGCTCACAATATAGCCTATATGGTGTTGATGTTGGACTTAAATACTCTACAGAAGCATAAATTTTTCAATAATAATGCAACCGCCAATAAATCAACAGAATTTTTATTTGTCGTTAGAAGTCAGGCAAAAGGACATCTTTAGGAATGTTGTTCTAGAGCTTAGTTTTAGACTGTTGTGTACTATTTTTCAGACATTTGTGACATGTTGAAACTACCTCCTCCCCCAAAAAAAACAACATCAAACAAACAAACTAAAAGACAAAAAAAAACCCCACCAAATTAATAGTCTTTAATCCATAGCTTACTAAGTTTTTAAGTACTCCATGCTTTAATCACAATATTTGCCAAATCTAAATGTTTAGTGTCTGAGTTTTTGTGTACGAATTTGTAGATGTTTTTGAAATACTAAGAAATAGGTTGAACTTGAAATGCCAGATATTTATTACACTGATAAACAACTATTGTGTGTTTGTATTTTTTTTTATTATTTTATTTTTGAAGATGTTTCGTGGGGTTTTTTTTTTTTTTTTTTTTTTTTTTTTTTTTTTTTTTTTTTGAGGGATTAATAACAACTATTGTGTGTTTTATTTTTTTTTAATTATTTTTGAAGATGGTTATATGTAACAGGTTGAAATGTGACAAATTTTTTATAAAAGTGTTATAAAAAAATATAAATCCAGAATATGTGTATGCTGTGTACGAAACAAAACAACAACAATATAACAAACAAAAACACACACACAAAAAAAACCCAAAAAAAAACAAAAAAACAAAACAATAACAACAACAATATAACAAACAAAAACACACACACAAAAAAAACGACAGAAAAAACACCAACCTAATAGTATTGTCTTTAATCAGAATAATTGCCAAATCCACCTTTTTAGTATCTGAGTTTTTGTGTAAGAATTTGTAGCCATTTTTGAAAAACTAAGACTCTGCAAAACAGGTTGGACTTAAAATGCAACATAATATTATTTATTACACTAACAAACAAGTGTATAGTTAGAATTTCTGTGTGTTTGTGGATTTTTGTATTTTTTTCAGACGTTTATATCTAACAGGTTGAAATGTGACAAATTTTCATAAAAACATAATCAATATTATAATTCTGAGTTAGTTATATTAATTGTAGAACTTGTGTGTGTATCACTCTACAGCTGTTTGTGAAAGACTAAATCTGTATAAATCAATTTTAAATGGGACATTATATTTATAACCATATAATGTAAACAAAAATCTAATTGTAGAACTTGTGTGTGTATCACTCTACAGCTGTTTGTGAAAGACTAAATCTGTATAAATCAATTTTAAATGGGACATTATATTTATAACCATATAATGTAAACAAAAATCTTATTGTAGAACTTGTGTGTGTGTATCACTCTACAGCTGTTTGTGAAAGACTAAATCTGTATACAGCGAGTTTAAATGGGACATTATATTTATATCAATATTATAATTCTGAGTTAATTATGTTAATTGTAGAACTTGTGTGTGTATCACTCTACAGCTGTTTGTAAAAGACAATCAGTATTATAATACTGAGTTAATAATATAAATTGTAGAACTTGTGTGTGTCTCACTAGTGCTACAGCTGTTTGTGAAAGACTTAATCTGTATAAATCAAGAGTTTAAATGTAACATTATATTTTATAACAATATCATGTAAACAAAAATCTAATTGTAGAACTTGTGTGTGTATCACTCTACAGCTGTTTCTGAAAGACTAAATCTGTATAAATCAATTTTAAATTGGACATTATATTTATAAAAATATTATATAAACAAAAATCTAATTGTAGAACTTGTGTGTGTGTATCACTCTACAGCTGTTTGTGAAGGACTAAATCTGTATAAATCAATTTTAAGTGTGACATTATATTTATAACAATATTATAATTCTGAGTTAATTACATTAATTGTAGAACTTGTGTGTGTATCACTCTACAGCTATAAAGACAATCAGTATAAATCAATTTTAAATGTAACATGATATTTATAACAATATTATATAACCAAAAATCTAATTGTAGAACTTGTGTGTGTGTATCACTCTACAGCTGTTTGTGAAAGACTTAATCTGTATAAATCAATTTTAAATTAATTGTTTGTATATTTTTATCAATATTATAGTTCTGAGTTAATTATATTAATTGTAGAACTTGTGTGTGTATCACTCTACAGCTGTTTCTGAAAGACTAAATATGTATACAGCGAGTTTAAATGGGACATTATATTTATATCAATATTATAATTCTGAGTTTAATTATATTAATTGTAGAACTTGTGTGTGTATCACTCTACAGCTGTTTGTGAAAGACAACCAGTCGGGAGCGGAGACGACGAGGATCGACCACTTCTCTGTGATTGGATCGTCCGTCAGCGCTACAAACATGGCCGACTTCAAGCGGGTGAAAAGAGAGGGAGGGAGGGAGAGAGAGAGAGAGAGAGAGAGAGAGAGAGAGAGAGAGAGAGAGAGAGGGAG
>RQTK01000269.1:193209-215664 GCA_003991915.1 Elysia chlorotica | reverse complement strand
TACACACACACACACAGATAAAAACAAGATATGAACAAGATATACTTAGTAAGAAGCAAAGATTGGTGTCACCAATTTGATTTTTTGTTCAAGTGACACAAAGACAGAAAGTGGAGACATGGTTTTTACGACATGTTTTTTTTTTTACGTTTTTCTAACTTTCTGGGTAAACTCCCATTACAAATTAGAATCAATGAAACTTGTGTTCATCAATCTAAAAAAATAATAGGAAAACTTTTCTCCGCAGACTTATTATAATTATCAGCATTAACAAGGGTACCTTTTAAAAAATGTTTGTAGAGCGATAAAATGGCCAAGCATTAAAAGAAGGTAAAAGATGAAACTAGAAAAAGTTTTTAAACGTGGTCTAGGGTGCTACTTTGTTTGATAAAAACAAAAAAACAACATCAAAAACAACATCAACAAAAATATTGCAATGTTACAACGTCACTTTTTTGTCCCTCGAACTTCTGCAAATTCTTAAAGAACCATGGATGTAGTGTGCAAAACATTCGTTGATATGCTGTGGGCCTATGTAATATGCGCGGGGGTGAGAGGAAAAGGGAGAGGGGTGGGAGAAAGCGTAAGTTGAGTAGAAGTGTGTTGGTCTCCAAATAGGAAGGTTGTGGGTTCGAGCACACAGTCAATCAAAGTCCGTGTCAGTATACCATTTTTATCCTGAGAGGCAGCTCATAAAATGATCATACTTTTGTTTGGAGACCGATCCGCGATGTAACCTTTGTACTAATGTTGGAGTGTAAGACATCAAAAGGCAAACAATCAACCAACCACTAAGTAATTTTTAAAATATTCGAAGCCATCTGGGATTTGAACCAAGCAGCCCAAGATTGAATCGACTGAGCAACTTTCTGATAAATCAAATATGATCAAATCTGGACAGTGAGAAATCTGACCCAGCACTTTCAATCTTCCCTTCCTAATGTCCCTCTCTCCATCTCTCTCGTTCTCTCTATCCATTTATCACTCATTCTCTCTTTCCACCGCTCTCTTATATTTTCTTTCTCCATATCCATGGCTCATTCTCTCTCTCTCTCTCTCTCTCTCTCTCATCTCGCTCATTCTCCCTCCATATATTTCACTCTCTCTCCAAGTTTCTCCATCCATCTATCTCACTCTCTCTCCAAGTTTCTCCATTTCCATCTATCTCACTCTCTCTCTCTCTCTCTCCAAGTTTCTCCATCTCCATCTATCTCACTCTCTCTCGTTCATTCTATCTCCATATATCTCACTCTCTCTCTCTCTCTCATTCTCCGTCCATCTATCTCACTCTCTCTCCAAGTTTCCCCATCTCCATCTATCTCTCTCTCTCTCCAAGTTTCTCCATCTCCATCTATCTCACTTTCTCTCGTTCATTCTCTCTACATATATCTCACTCTCTCTACAAGTTTCTCCATCTCCATATTTCCCTCACTCTTTCTCTTTTTATTCTCTAAACAGGTCTACAACAGAAACGCAGTAATCAGTTAATGCGAAGATTCAAACTGTAACCCTATAGTGGTCAGCTGAAAATTCTACCGACTGCTAAAGTTAAAGTTTTTACTGATTATATTTTAAAGATTTCCACAAGAGAGTACACCATGTGACATTGCATGTAGACTAATTTCTAAAATCAATAAAGTCATCCTTACAGTGCCAGCTAACTTTCTCCTCGTTAGGCTCAGTGTCGGTATAAATATTGACCATGTGAGGGAGGGAGAGAGAGGGGAGAGACCAAGTGTAAAATTTATAATTCTTTTTGATGGTGTAAAAAATGAGCATTGCATCTTTCATTACTTGGTTGAGTACTGACAGATGAAAACGGTTTAATTATGTGGTGTGGTTAACCATGAGTTTTCATCTAGGGAAGAAACAATATGGATATCAACGGTTGATAGGTCTATCTCTGTAAATGTAAATGCATAAATCTTGAACAATTTCTATCCTGTGCATATTGTAGCAGCCCCCGAGGACAGGCCTACGCCCTTGCACAGCTACGACACCAGTCCTTCTGTGTTTTACGTAGTTGAGACAGCTTGCTCCTCGCTGACCAGCTCCACCCACTGCACCAACTGGTCTCTCACCAGCTCGCGGTTAATCAGAGCAGCCTGAAACCAAAAGGCAAAGTTTGTTCTTAATTGTAAAAAAAAAATTAAAAAAAACCCCCCCCCCCCCAAAAAAAAAAAAAACACCTTTCCAACCGAACTTTTCACAAATGGAGTCTTCTCAAAATTAATACATTGCGTTCTTTAATCTGAAATGATGTAATAACTGGCCAGACCGCGGCTTCTTCACAAAGTTGGTTCTATCTCCTTTTTATATCTATATAGTGATAGAACCATTCAATCATTGGTGATAATAAGACACACGACAACTATAACAGATAACCGAATCACGCCCCTTAAGCTCGGGGTTTTTATGATCGCTCATTGGCTCCGTAACACTAGGGTAGAGCTATAATTGGACGCCGGAGCAAGTTCCAATACTTATCGTCTTCACTTTCAGTACGGCCCGGATATCATAAGGCGTCTAGTGCTGTGTGCCAATGACACCATCAGGATTTGCGTGGTAGTTGTAGTTGTATTTCAGTGGTTTCACGTCCAACGTCAGCGCTATATGGACTGTAGTGTGGACAGGCCCCAAGAGTGATGTCTGACAATGTTATGTGCTGCCACAGACGAGACAGGGCGGGGATGTCATGACTCTTGTTTCAGCCGGTCACATTAAACTGACACCAACTCAACCAGTAGGTATTGGGGCGAAATCGCCAGGGCTCGAACAACGGACCTTTTGCGTCAGAAGCCGATGTTCTACACAGGGCTACAGCGCCTCCCCAGGACTTGCATAAATAATTCTGAGAAACGGACGATCATTGCATGATTTAAACCTTTACCAGCAAATAATGTTTATTATACCAAAAGCTCAGTACTTTGCCTTTAACTGGACTTGTGATGTTCCGATAGAGAAAGAGAGAGAGAGAGAGAGAGAGAGAGAGAGAGAGAGAGAGAGAGAGAGACAGGGAAAGCGGGAGAGAGAGCGATAACGGAGTCGTTGAGAAATAGTATAGATGGATGTTGAAAGTTGGATGAGAGCTAGATAAAAAAACCAGAGAAAGACAGAAATGGAGAAATAGAGGAAGACAGAGCAGGAGAACGGAGGCGTAGAGAAATAGAGAGAGAGAGAGAGAGAGAGAGAGAGAGAGAGAGAGAGAGAGAGAGAATAGACAGGGGAAAGGGGGACTATAACAATTCGAGGTCTGGCGTCCCCGCCCTGTCTCTCTGTGACAACACGTAATTATAGCCAGACCTTAGTGGAAGGTTTATCCACAAAATAGCCTAGTCGTTGAAATTATACGTTAGAAAAGAAAACAAAAAATAAAACCTTTTCAACCAACCTTTATTTCAATGTTTCACAAACATAATGGAGTCTTCTTAAATTGATTGTTTTTTTAAAAAAATCTGAAATGATGGAATTACTGGTCAGACCACGGCTTCTAAACAAGGTTCTATTTTACTTCTTATTTCTATTGTGATAGAACCCTTCAATCCTTAGTGAAAATTAAATAACTTCAAATGGATAAACATTGGTATCATATTGCTATGAAAGCGATCTATGTCATTAACTTACCAGCGTCAGTTAGGCAGCTGGTTAAATTATCAGATGTTAATCCAGGACTCCGTCCGCCTAGTTGTGGACGCTGGACATAAGGAAACCATTAATCAACCAACGAACCAACCCACATACCCACCCATATGCCAACCAAGCCAAGTAACCATTTAAACAACCGACCCACCCACATACCAACCCAACTAACACAACCAACCAACCAACCAACCTACATACCCACCCAACCATCCAACCAACCTACATACCCACCCAATCAACCAACTAACATACATACCCACCTAATCAACCAACTAACATACATACCAATGAACGAACCAACATAGAAAACCACCCACCCACCTAACCAATGAACGAACCAACATAGAAAACCACCCACCCACCTAACCAATGAACGAACCAACATAGAAAACCACCCACCCACCTAACCAATGAACGAACCAACATAGAAAACCACCCACCCACCTAACCAATGAACGAACCAACATAGAAAACCACCCACCCACCTAACCAATGAACGAACCAACATAGAAAACCACCCACCCATCCAACCAATGAACGAACCAACATAGAAAACCACCCACCCACCCAACCCACTCACATACCCATCCACCCAACCAACCCACTCAGCCCAGTGCCTTAAGCTTAAGTTGTTTTGTTTGGATTTTCGCTATAACTTTAATGTATGTTACTGTCTAGTCTTGATCGAGTTAAATCTCAACGAATTAAAGAATTAGCTTTGCTTGAAGTACTTTCTTATTTGCAGTCACGACAATTTGCTATGTGTCATCACTTTATTTATATTTTCTTCCTGTATTTCTTTCTAAGTACCTTTCTGTATGTACGTTGGTCTGGATTCTGCGTCGTAAGGTCCGCGGTTTGAATCCTACGATCTGTCCAAAATCAAAAATGTACTTGTCCAGTTTCGTCCCTTAGTGGTTGGGTCGGTGTCAGTAAAACATGGCCGGCTAAGACCGGTTCATGCCTTCATGGTATCCCCGGACCCTGTCTGTGTGGCAGTATGTATATTTGTCAGACGTTAGTTTTTGGACCCGGCAACAATAGGGTCTATATAGTGCTGACATTCGTCGCTAAGCGATAAAGTTAAACTCAAATCCAACTTCAAACCGCACTCACCGATCTCTGCCCTCTTGTACTAAGAACTTTTGTCAGACGTTAGCTTTTAGACCCGTCAACAATATCGTCTATATAGTACTGATGTTATACATTAAGCGATAAAGTTAAACTCTAATTCAACTTCAAACCGCACTCACTGATCTCTGCCTCCTTGCACCAAGATCATTTGTCAGACGTTAGCTTTTGGGCCCGTCAACAGTATAGTCTATATAGTACTGACACTGGATATTATTCGATAATGTTAAACTCAACTTAAAACCGCACCCACTGATCTCTGCTTTTATGTACTAAAATCATTTGTTTCCATTATAAAGAAAATGTAAGTAAATGGCGCGGCAGAAGAAGTAGGACGCTATCGCGTGATTTGAGAAGACTTTCAATAGAAACGTCACACGAGATTGATGGACCTTTCACAATTTGCTGTTCTCGTAAATTAAAACAAATGAACAGCTTGTGATTGGTTTCTGAATACTTATGAGGCTATTGTGGGATTAGAGTCTACCTGAAAATCCAAACCTTTGTTTCTCTGTTAGAGAACTATATTTTTTTTAAGCTTTTCATCGATCTAATAAATCTACTATTTATTTCCTTGTATAATATTAACGGCAACCAGGTTTGTATACATTTATATAAGGTACATACATTTTTCTCCTGGTTCCAATTTCAATAGCTAGGGTTTATTGTGGACGGGTCTACAGGTTTACGTGTTGACAAACAAAAACAGTACGCTGATATCAAGACTCCTGTCTAAGCCAGTTGTAGGCTTACTACACGGAAACCGACCCAACCTGTAGGCAATGCTGGATTTAAGCTCCCCCACCCCTCCCAACCTGATCATCACCCCCCACAACCTCCCTTTGTAAAATTTAGATCCAAGGAGTAGGACATCATAAGGGAGTGAGAATATAATGACACAATGGCGATTTCGCTTTGCCAAAAAAATCTCTATTGTCTTTGATTAAGGAGGAAAAGTTATTTTCCAGAAATCTGATCTTATTATATATTACATTCAGATCATAAACAAATTCAAATAATTTAACAATGCCGACAGTGAACGAGTGTCTTAGCATTGTTCAATCATAAATTTCCACCTCTTTCCCCATTTTTATGAATGATTTTGGTAACTAACAAGTCTTTCTTTAGACATGCTAAACAGTACACTTCTCAACTAACTACGTTGTTATTCTTATTTTATCTTTATGGAGTCTTACTTCTCTTTTCACACCTCTTGGTCAATAAAGTGATGCCCATAATGGGGAATTGCCGGTGATTTACCCCCCCCCTCCCCCCGAAAAAAACAACAACAACAACAACAACAAAAAACAAGCGATAATATTTTATTTTCTGTGTACATTTGTTTTGCTAGAAGCTACGAGGAAAATACGCTACTTTGAGACATCATTATTTATAGGCTGGAGGGAATGATAGGGCGAAATGTGTGGTGGGGAAAACTGGCTCTATTTATTAAGCTAAAGAAATGGGATACACAATATGTTAATAATTTCAGTTTGCTTTCTAAATGTTTGTTTATATCTTTGTATCCATCCCCTAGCGCTATCTTTCTATCCCCTGTCTCGTCTTTGGCAGCACATAAAATTGCCAGACGTCAATCTTGAGGCCCGTCCACAGTATAGCCTATATAGTGCTGATGTTTGACGTTAAACCAACTCAACAACTGCGCTTTGTAGGAAAAGAATCATCGACTCGTAGATCTTAATAAATCGGCACCCAATCGCCTTGCCTGTCAAAGAGAACATGGTTTATACCAAGATACCAGTACGCTCACTTAATAGACACAATTGACAATTTCACGGGGTGCCACACAGGGGCATTGCATGGATACCATGACTCCTGTCTCAGCCGGTTACACAAGCTCTAAACATTATGAGTGGTATAAACTAGGACTAACTAAATTTACACGCCCGACGATAGTATTTAAATAGATTACATGGCAGGTTGGGATTTAATTTACTTAGCCACTCCAAAAAACATCTAAAGCTGGGTCTAATAATATTATGCTTTATTACACACAAATAGTTCCAACATGATAAAAAAGCGAAACTGTCGCTCTACGAGACAAGGGTTTAGCAGCTTAGGCGACGTACAAGTTGGAAAGGTTTCTATTTATAGAATCTTCGGGGAGACAAACTGGCGTCAGTGTTTAGTGTTCGTATATTCTTGCGCGAAGAAATTGAGTGATGTGGTTATTTTGCTAATGGAAATATTGCGTTTTTTTTGAAAAATATATATTTTTTTATAAGATTGATTTTATTTCATGTCCACAATTTTTTAAGGCAGAAAAAGGTACTACACCCCCTTTGCACCGAAAAAAACAACGCCTCTATATTCATAAAAAGAGAATTTATTTCTTCCACTTCGGTATCTTTGTGTCTGTGCCTGTATGTTTGCCGGTCTATCTGCCTATGTATGTATATGTCTAGGTTAGGCCTCTCTCTCTCTCTCTCTCTCTCTCTCTCTCTCTCTCTCTCTCTCTCTCTCCTCTCTCTCTCTCTCTCTCTCTCTCTCTCTCTCTCTTCTCTCTCTCTCTCTTTCTCTCTCTGTCTCTCTCTTCTCTCTCTCTCTCTCTCTCTCTCTCTCTCTCTCCCTTCCCTGTTCAATAACGACTAAATTTGTGTCAACAGAAGCAATAAAACAGTTTACACTACTTGCGCCTTTATTATGTAGGTCTACATGGGCTTTATCAGCTGATAGAGGGCCAACAACCCTAGCCAGAAACGAAATATTTGCAAATGTATAATTATAATGTTCGATTTACAAGTTTTGTTCAACCTCTCACAAGTCATTTGATGTTTTTTTTTCCAATAAATTACTTGGAGTTCAAATTCCTAGTTATGCCCCTGATTCACTCTGTTTGCTTCACACATTACAAATTAAGGTCATTTATTTTGTTTAGAGTTAGATCAGAATGTTACACAGAAAGCTTTTTTTTTTCTTCTAGACCTGCCGACTTACCTGCATTGATAAACTGTCTTAACTGGTTTGGTTTCGATGGATGGTTTCTTAACATATTGTCCTTACTTAGGCTATGTTGTGGGAGGGTCCCAAAACAAATGTCGGACATGTTTACGTGCTATAGGGAGGATAATAGGACTTTAGTCGGTAACATTTTACAGAAATCGGTCCAACGAGCAGGGAATGGAATACAATTAAAAAATATAAAAGTATTAGCCAGGTCTTGGCATCGAACCGGGGGACTTTTGAATAGAAGCTCTGCAATCTACCAATAGCGAACCCCCGTAAAAACAGGTCCGGTCACCAAATACCACATGACCGGCACATTAAGCCTGTGACCAGCTTAAACCGCCACATTTGCCTAACAGTGTAGCCTGTTAGAGATGCTCCGCCAAATTAAAGATGCTTCGATGAAAGCCCAATGAAGTTCAATGAATTATCATTCGTCTTTTTTCGTTTTCTTATTACTAAAACCGATCAATACAGTCTACAGTATTTCTGATAGAAAATACAAATTGTGGCATTACAGGTTGTTATGTTTAGAGATATGAGTGTATGTAATGACTTTAGAAAATGATATTAATATCAAGACAACTTTTGCATTTAATAACAGACAAGGGGTAGAAAGCACAAACAAGACGTATCTTACGTCTCGTCGTAAGCCTTCCCTTTCTTATATTGTTGCAACGTCTAGACATAAGCTATGTCTTGTTTGTGCATTCTACCTAAAGGGGTTACGAAGCTTTTTTCGTTTAATGATAAAAATAATTCCCTTTACTTTCAATAGCAAAGGTTTTCTTTCTAACCTTATTGGCAAGCAATATATAAAACAGATACTATTTGTTATGGTCATATCAGTGACTGGGAAACAGGTTTTGTTTTTTCTTTTGAGTCTAGAACCCAACGTACCAAACTTTTGAAGGCCAATAATCTTGAAGATTGAAGACGTTTTGTGGGGTGTCGTGTTTAAAGATAGAAAGAGAGAGAGAGAGAGAGAGAGAGAGAGAGAGAGAGAGAGAGAAAGAGAGAGAGAGAGGCAGAGAGAGAGAAAGGAGAGAGAGAGAGAGAGAGAGATTAAAACTGCATGTACCTATGCCGACGAAGGGTCGCACAGAACTATGGATAACATTTATTTCCATCAGCCTGTTTTCACTGTATCATTGTATTGTTTGAATTGTGTGGGTTTTTTTTAACAAACTGATGACTATACGTTTGACTATTCTGATGAGAGAGAGAGAGAGAGAGAGAGAGAGAGAGAGAGAGAGAGAGAGAGAGAGAGAGAGAGAGAGAGAGAGAGAGAGAGAGAGAGAGAGAGAGAGAGAGAGAGAGAGAGAGAGAGAGAGAGGGAGATAGGAAGGAAGAGGGAGAGAGGGTGTGCACGTAATCGATGCTTGCTTCAATACGGTTTTCCTATCAATGTCAACTTTTTCTGTTGTTGCTGGTATATACAACGAAAATATTTTATAGTGGTATGAACTTACATATGAAGACCACAGGGGAAAAACCGGACATGTCACATCTGGCAATTTTTTAGTTATTTGAATTTTAAACTTTGAATAGCTGTCATCTATTAAAGGATATTTTTTTTTTATACTGCTAATTTTAGGTGACATGTCCGTTTTTTCCATACCACTCTTTACCTTTATGATAAAATTAAGCGCCCTTTATAATTTAAGGGGCATAACTTAAAATATTCAAATTTGTGACATGTCCGGTTTTTCCCCTGTGGTCTTCATATATCAAACAGATAGAATGAATTATTGTCAGTTGTTTTTTTATATGTTGGTTTATCTTATTGCAGTCTACAGTATTTCTAATATGAAATTCAAATTGTGGCGTTAAAATATGTTGTTATCTTTATAGATATGAGTGTATGTAGTGACTTTAGGAAATTATATTAATATCAAGGCACATTTAGGACGTAATAACAGACAAGGGGTAGAAAGCACAAACAAGACGTATCTTACGTCTCGTCGTAAGCCTTCCCTTTCTTATATTGTTGCCACGACTAGACGTAAGCTTTGTCTTTTTGTGCATTCTACCCAAAGTGGTTTCGACGCTTCTCCTCCCATCGTTAGATGATGAAAAATCATTCCCTTTACTTTCAATAGCAAAGGTTTTCTCTCTAACTTTATTGGGAAGCAATATATAAAACAGATACTATTTGTTACGGTCATACGAATGACTGGGAAACAAGTTTTGTTTTTTCTTTTGAGTCTAGAACCCAACGTACCAAACTTTTGAAGGCCAATAATCTTGAAGATTGAAGACGTTTTGTGGGGTGTCGTGTTTAAAGATAGAAAGAGAGAGAGAGAGAGAGAGAGAGAGAGAGAGAGAGAGAGAGAGAGAGAGAGAGAGAGAGAGAGAGAGAGAGAGAGAGAGAGAGAGAGAGAGAGAGAAAGAGAGGGAGAAACAGAGAGATAGAAAGATAGGCACAGACAGATAAAAATCGATTTAGAGAAAGATAGAGAAGGATACAGAAAGACTTTCGTTTATACGAAACGGAGAGAAAGCGAAGGAGTTCCTAAAGAAACATCAACGACCTCCGTGTATCAAGGGGGCCGACGCTGAAACATCTATACTCTCACTCTCTGTCTGCCCGTCTTTGCCCCTGTCTGTCTGACTGCATCTCTGTCTCTCTCTCTCGATCTCTCTGTCTCTCTCTCTCTCTCTGTCTCTCTCTCTCTCTCTCTCTCTCTCTCTCTCTCTATGGGGGTGCGGTGGTCCAGGGGTAGAACATCGGCTTCCGACGCAAAAGGTCCCGAGTTCGAATCCTGGCGATTGCGTTCCCTACTGGTTGGGTCGGTGTCAGTTTAATGTGACCGGCTGAGACAGGAGTCATGGTATCCCCGCCCTGTCTCGTGTGTGGCAGCACATACAATTGTCAGACGTCCGTCTTGGGGCCTGATCTCTCTCCCCCCCTCTCTCTATCTCCCCCTATCTCCCTGTCTGTGTGAGAAACCGCCAGGAAATTGACTCCTGACTGATGGGCATCGTATCGCCCCAGGCACAGACCCATTGTCCTGTTCTGATGACGATCTGCCTGGACCTTGGCAGCTGGTCTCCTCTTGTTGTACCAACCAGGCGATGCCAAACTTGTATATATAATCAACTCCAGACATAAGATACATGTGTAACCTATGCACTGACCACCAGACCATGCCAAACTTGTATATATAATCAACTCCAGACATAAGATAAATGTGTAACCTATGTACTGACCACCAGGCGATGCCAAACTTGTATATAGAATCAACTCCAGACATAAGATAAATGTGTAACCTATGCACTGACCACCAGGCGATGCCAAACTTGTATATAGAATCAACTCCAGACATAAGATAAATGTATAACCTATGTACGCTTATAATGTATCAAGAGATCTTATCAAACAAGTCGATGGTTAAATGTTTAAATCATCGCCAAAATGATCTCTCCAAGCCGGTATCTGTCAGTATCATTACCTCCCCCTCCCCTTCACCCAAAATCCCAAATTTCTTTTTCTTTGCGTTGCTGCTAAAACATCTGTATCATTATATTAGTGAGTATTAAAGTGTTGGGAAAAAAAACCATGTTAAGTTGTCAGACATTATTCGTGGAACCGTTTATAATGTAGCCTTGATGTTGAGTTTAGACATTAATTTATAAAGCGAAATAACTCAGTGATGTGAAACAAAAACAAAAACTTTGTGAAAAATTTGATTTATTTTTTCTCTAATTAGTCCAGCGTCATAAACCTTTTTGGAGACGAGCTACAAGACTGACGTCTAAAAAAAACCTCTTGTCACACAAAGGCAGATGAATGGTAAAAGTAAGAAAGAAAAATAGACGCCGTGAGATCCTAAAAGATTGACTTTTAAAAACCATATCATTGCATTAAAACTTAAATTTGAAAAAAGATGTCATTATTCTCATCGGTGTGCATCCCACCCCAATCCCAAATTTCTTTTTCTTTGCGTTGCTGCTAAAACATATGTTTGACTAGTGAGTATTGAGATGTTACTGGGACTTTTCCACGTAAACTTGTCAGACATTATTCGTGGGCCCGTTTACAATAATTATAGCCTTGCTGTTGGTATTGGACATTGATAAAGGAACGCACTTAGTTATGTTGAACCAGAACAAATCGATTTATTTTTTTAAATTAGTCCAGCGTCATAAGGTTTTTTGGAGACGTGCTCCAAGACTGACTGTCTGGAAAAAATACCTCTTGTCACACAGAGGCAGAAAAATGGTAAAAGTAAGAAGGCCTTGGGATCCTAAAAAATTTACTTGTCAAAAACGATAGATTACCATTGCATTAAAACTAGTATTTGAAAATAAAGTGATTAATTTTACCCCCGCGGTGCGAATAACCAATTTAGATATAGCAATAACACTTCCATAATTTTGTTCTCAACCCCCTTCCTAATGATAAGCCTTTACGCAATATTGAAATGATATGTTGATTTTTTTCTTTCATTGGGACTTTAGTCTCTCTGGTTTATATCTATATCCATCTTTAGAATTGTATCATTTCCCTCTTTTCTTGCCTCCCATCCCCCTATGTATCTCAATAACTTCGACACACAATTTTTTTTCTCTCCTCCCTAAGCATCCGAACCTAGATCAAGACTTCTAGTAGTGAGCATTCTCAAATTCCATCTACATGTAGGTTCTAGAATTTAAATCTTTTAATCTGGACCTATAATCTGTATTTGTACCTAAAGCTGGGGTGTTTATCTCTCCAGCCAAACATACAAGCTCAAATGAAAAAAGGAAAGAAATAAACAGCTACAATAATAACAACAATAACAACAACAAGAACAAAAACAACAACAACAACAACAACCAAAACAACAACAACAAAAACCACAACAACAACAACAAAAACAACAACAACAACAACAACAGCAACAACAACAACAACAACAACAACAACAACAACAACAGCAAAGCAATAACCAAATATCTGTTCTGAGTTGTGTAATTTTAAGACAACGAGCCTGATCTATATTTTGTTTGAAACTTCAAGAGAAGTTGCATAAATGAGTTTACATTTCACAAGTCCGTGGTGTAGATCTATACCATCCATAACCTAAAAAAATAACAGAAAAAGAGGAAAAAAAAACAGCATAAGAAAAATAAACTTAGTTCATTCTTTGGATCTTATGCAGTTAAAACCTCATTTACCTCTCTATTTTTCTTTCTCTCTCCCTCTAGCTCTCTTAATCTCTCTAGCATTTTATCTCTCTCTCTCTCTCTCTCTCTCTCTCTCTCTCTCTCTCTTACTCCTAGACCTCCCTCGCTCTATCAATATTTCTCTATACACGGGAGTGAGAGTAAATGTTGATTATTTTCCACCTCTTGCACCTCCAATTCACCCTGGATGTGAGGGTGAGGGGGCGAGAATTAAATTTGAGCAGACTTTTGGTTATTCTCACCCCCCCCCCCCAACCTCTCCATGGAGAGAATAATCATAGTTAGTTATTATCACCCCGGGGTAAGAATAACTGCAGCCTTTCAAAGTTAAATATGAAACACATTGTTTGGCAATTTTGAGCCGCTGCTCTTACATCCAAAACTTTACCACATCAGCGATCACAGTTTACATAAAATTAGCGTTTATTATTTTCTAACTGGTCTTTAGTCATTCAGTTTTCATCCATCTCGGTGCGAAAACTATGGATTCATAATATATGTATATTTTACCCACTGTGTTTCTCAATGATCTGTAAAATAAAACGGATAGTCAAGAACGGATAGTCAATGTGCATGTTAATCATATAACAGCCTATATGCCTTGAATCGACGAGGTCTTCACAGCTGGGCCAGTATTTATCAGTGTTTATGTAGTGTAACTTCTGGTTTGCTTTGTTAAACTAGTACTAATGACAATAAAACTGCATGTACCTATGCCGACGAAGGGTCGCACAGAACTATGGATAACATTTATTTCCATCAGCCTGTTTTCACTGTATCATTGTATTGTTTGAATTGTGTGGGTTTTTTTTAACAAACTGATGACTATACGTTTGAATATTGGTTTGCTGAGAGAGAGAGAGAGAGAGAGAGAGAGAGAGAGAGAGAGAGAGAGAGAGAGAGAGAGAGAGAGAGGGAGGGGGGGGAGAGGGAGATAAGAAGGAAGAAGGAATAAGGAGAGAGGGTGTGCACGTTATCGACGCATATGCTTCATTAATCTTCTCCTATCAATGTCAACTTTTTCTGTTGTTGCTGGTATACCCAACGAAAATTTCCCTAGTAGAAGAATACAAATGAAGACCACAGGGGAAAAACCGGACATGTCACATCTGGCAAGTTTTTAGTTATTTGAATTTTAAACTTTGAAAAGCTGTCATCTATTAAAGGATATGTTTTTTTATACTGCTAATTTTAGGTGACATGTCCGATTTTTCCATACCACTCTTTACCGTTATGATAAAATTAAGCGCCCTTTATAATAATTATAAGGGGCTTAACTTAAAATATTCACATTTGTGACATGTCCGGTTTTTCCTCTGTGGTCTTCAAATGTATCTTGGCTAATGTATCATATCTTAGTAATCATTGTACTCATTTCTCTCCGCTGACGTGTGTCCTGATTCTCTCATAGGGTAGACATCTCACCTAGTTTTTTTCTCAGGCATTATGGTCTGCTTTAAAAAAAACAACCCACAAAATAATGACTACAACATGGCTTGTGGTTTTCTTGGAGAAGGTTCATAGAACAATAGCATATTATACGCATTCTCACTAATCCGTGGTCCTATGCATGAACATGATAACCCACGTTTTCATAAAAAGGCGTGTTTAAGTAGTAAATAGGTTCATCATGTTATAATTTTTGTCTTACAATTTTATGAAATCATTTCATAATATTTCGGCGGTAGAATAATCATATTTTAATTTCTCAAAACTTATGTTCATATTGAAAACAAGTTACCTTTGAGTTGAATTTTTGACAGTTTTGTTTTAGTGTGGGTAATCAGGTTTAAGCATGGGGTCTAAAGAGTTGACCTTATTCTATCCAGCACGTTACATCAACTTTAACAGTTCTAGATAGCTTAGCCATTACTATTTATACTGATCAGTGATTTAAAAAAATTGTAACTAATGACTTTATGCGCGCATGAAGCTATGTTTAAGGAGATCATAGAAGACTGATTTTATACATTTATCTCTACTGATTTCAACCCTGTCGGTACAAAACAAGATCAGGATCTTCAACACAAACGTGAAGTTGGTCCTACTCTACAGCTCAGAAACATGGCGCGTTACCAAGACTAACAGCCATAAACTGCAATCATTCACCAACATGTGCCTCAGAAACATTCTCAACGTTAGGTGGCCTGAAGTTGTTCCAAACAAAAAACTGTGGGACAGAATGAAGCAAACCCCCATCGAAACAGATAACAGAAAGCGCAAATGTGGCTGGATAGGCCACACGCTTCGAAAGCCTGTATCCAACATCACAAGGCAAGCACTAGAGTGGAACCCGCATGGTAAACGCAAGGTCGGACGTCTAAAGCAGACTTGGCGGCGAAGCACCAATGCTGGGATAAAAGCTGCTGGTAGAACATGTACATGGGCCGAACTGAAGAGGACTAGCCAGAACCGAGTTCGGTGGAGGGGATTTGCTGCGGCCCTATGTTCCACAGCGAATCAATAGACATAAACTAACCTCTATCGACCTGCATTTTATATCCATCCTGGGAGATTTTTTGACGTTATCATTTCTAGACAGCTTAGCCTGTTATTTCTTTTTTTTACATGACTTCTAATAAGTTTTAGTATCAATAAGCTACTGACAATAACATCACATGTATCTTTTCTTAAAAAGAGTTCCAAAATACTATATATACATCGCTCTACCCTGACAATTGTGTTGATTCTATCAGGGTAATACAATGACTTCCTAGACAGCTGAACCAATATAAGTACTAATTATCTGTGGTTATTATTTTTGGTCAAGCTAGTGACTGTAGCTTCGAAATCCACGAAGCCTCTTCTAAAGGTTTGTCATATAAAACTATGCCATGCCTTTACCATTTCTTTTATTTTTAATTTGGGGTATACAGTCATTGACTTTAGGAGTTCTAGACAACTGAGACAGTATCTTTTCTATATTTAAATGTTGTTGGTTTTGTAAACAGTAAACACGTATGAAGCTTTGATCAATCACATTATTGGAAACTATGTTCCCATGTCTCTTCACCAACCGTGTTTTATCCTATCCCATGAGACTAGCAATCCTGACTCTTCCTTTTTCTCACCCAACTGTCTCTCAAGTTCATTCTTTCTCCTATCTAGCTTTTCCATCCTCAATCTCTTTATTTATCTCTATCTTGTCTGTCTGTTCATTTATTTGTCTCGATCACATCTTAGTCTCTACCCTTTTTATGTACTTGGAGATTAATGTTATAAACTAATAATAATAAAAACATTAGATATGACTTTTTAAAAAAGCAAACTAGCATCTATACCGACTTGTGATTTGACTGTATTGTGGGGTAGCTGAGTTGGTGTCTTAACACACCCGGCGTTAACATTATATAATTATAAGTTATACTGTGGGCGGGCTCCATGTCTAACGTCTGACAATATAAGTTGCTCCCACACAAAGACAGAGTGGAATACAGAGGCTCCTGATTTGACCGGTAACATTATTCTGACAGCGACCAAACCAATTGGCAACGAAATCTGAGAAATAAATTTGTGTCCAATCGTTGGTATCATCGAACTGAGGACATTCCAATTGCAAACCGACGATCTACCACTTGCAAGAACCTGACCATTTTTGTGTGTGCTGTGCTTGATATTTACCTTAATAGAGCTACACAGGACTTCTGTATCAGTGTTTTTGTTCCATACTAATCAGTTGTTTTTCTTTATAACTAAAGACAGTAAGACCGAAAATATGTGTGAAGGGAGGGGGTGGGGTGGTGCTAGCCTTGGGGTAGCTTATTGGCCTCCGACGAATGAGGTCCGTGAGAAAGAGGGGAGGGAGAAAGAGAGGAGGGAGAAATAAACAGAGAGAGAGTGAGAGAGAGAAAGAGATAGTGAGACAGACGAACTGAGAGAGACAGAGAGAGAGAGATGAGAGACGCAAACGGACAGAAAGAGAGGGTGTGACGATGTTGAACAAGTGGTGGAACTGAGGTTCAAACCCCACGCCTTCTGCTTTTACTTTAAAAGCTGAGCTTTCTGGCTACCCATAATATTAGTTTTTTTCACTATGCACTCTGGGTTGTTTTTCTTTCTGTTTTTGTTTTCCTCCAAATTTTTGTTTGTTTAGAAGAGTTGAAACGAGAAATAACCGTGGGGCTTGGTTAGCAAGACTATAGAGACTCCACTCCTAGACCCAAATAAATTTATTACACCGGGGTGGCAACATAATGCCAAAAATCCGTATCTGTAGATTTTGACTCATTAAACCTTTTTACAAAATTGTATATTGTGCTGGTAAATAAGGTAAATAAATCAGTAAGAAAAAAAAACGTGATCCTTGGGCGTCAAATACACATATACTAACATAAAGCTAAAACAAAACACGTAATAGTATTGGTATTAATTGATTTCTTACATTTTTGGGCTCTAAAACTAAATTTGTCTTGATTTTCAGGGTTGGCAGATCAGTAAGACATTAAACTACGACTCTTTTAGCAATATCAACCGCTACTGATCTGCTAATCTTATGCCAAAAATTTATAATTTTTGTAGTTTTTTTAAATATATTTTTTAAAGCGAAATTGTACACAATGTTATTTTTCTGATTGGTTAGTTTGGCAGATCTCAATGTGGTAAACCGTCTCTCCCACAGCGATCGATACACATCTATTTTACTCAGTTGATAAACTTCTGACAAAAACACGTATTTGTATGCTTTGATTTTTTAAACGTATAATTATGGTTAAAATCGCATATTGCCTAATTAGGGTAGGTAAGTTATTCCTATTCCTGATTTTAAAGCAGCCAACGTGTAGCTTAAGTGTAGTTTGTTTTTAAGCTTACGCATGTACATGCTATTATATACATGTGATGTTTGCTTTTGAGTTTTTTCATATTTTAAGGTTTTATTTATTTATTATTTCAAACTATTTATTAATATTTTTTATATGTGTTCGTTTTTTATCTATATATTTATGTATTTAACTGTGTATATACAGTTTTGTATTCATCTATCTGCTATCCATTATTCATTATTGTGTCTGTTGAAATGCTTTCGTGTTTAATTATTTAATTCAGTTAGTTGGTGCACGCGTTTATTAAAGGATTTAATATTAAAACAAAAAATCTGCTATAATTATTTTAATCATCTGACTCTCCTAACATCGAGCAGATGGGACGATGGGCAGAGGAATACTCAGGCTGACATTATCACACAGGACGGAGAGAAGGATTTCAAAATATAAAAGGAAAAGCCCAGGACAGCGAGTGCCATGTCATGACACGTTGACCTCTTTAGGGATCGCACCAGATGATGATGATGATGATGATAATAATGATGATGATGATGATGATGATGATGATGATGATGATGATAATGATGATGATACAATTATGATGATGATGATGGCTGGATTAAATATTGTATAGTGTAATATTTTTTATGTGTCAATGCATCGTATCAATTTTTTAAACTTTAATCTGTTTCTGTTTCTTTATTAATGCAACTATTTGATGGATTTACATTTTGCTATGGCAAAAAGACGAACGATCGATAAAAAGGTCAAATGAAAGTATGTTATTTTGTTGGGAAAACCACTACAAGTTAGACATGATACTCTAAAATAAGACACATTAATCATTCAAATTAATTTTTATCATAAGAAAAAAATTGATGTACTCAGAAAAATTGAAGTGAGAGTTCTAGATCTAATTTATAGTTTCAGAAAAAAAAAACTTGTGGTTTGAAACTGGATTTTTCGTGTCTGATATTTATTTCTCTACCTTTTATCTGTTTGTCTGTCTGTCTGTCTGTTTGCTTGCCTGCCTATCTGTCTCTCTCTTTCTCTTGATATATATTGATTATATATATGTTTCTTTAAGATAATTTCTTCTCTCCCTTTCCTTCCTTCACCGATTTCCTTTTCTCTCTCTTCGCCCTGTATCTATATCTTCATATCTCTAGTTATCTCTCTATCCCTATCTCTCTCTCTGTATCTCTATGTACCTATCTGTCTTTCAGTTTCTGTGTATATTTATCTTTTTTATCTTTTTTCTACATGATCTCATATCGATTCGCGAAATAACAACCAAGAAATATCAAAATATTTTACACAAATTTAATGTAGTAATACACTTCTATGTTTCTCTAGAAATGCTTATAATTAAATTCTGCGTTATATTAAAGTACTATGAGTAAAATTCTAATAATTCTCTTTAGAATACACACATATCTTTATTGAAAGGTTTGGCCGGTGTCAGTATAATGTGACCGACTGAGACAGGAGTCATGGCATGCCCGCCCTGTCTGTTGTGTGGCAGCACATAAAATTGTCAGTCGTCAGTCTTGGGGCCCGACCACACTAAAACCTATACAATGGTGATGTTGTTCGTTAAACCAACTCAACCAAACTCTCCAAGTTAAAAAACAACAACTAACTGTAAACAAGCTCAAAATACCCAATGTTAGACATTGAGTGAAAAATCTAATAATCATCATATTCCTACAGACAAAAACAAGAACGAGAAGAGAAGGAAGTACTTAGAAGAATTAATGGAATATAATTACATCGGGTGAGAAAAGAATAACTAAGTGACAGAAAGTGTGAGGAAAGAGGCGTTAAAAGTGCGAATGGGAGGGACGGGGAGGTGTTGAAATCAATACTCTTGTGAGTTAATGAGGAATGGATGAATGTGAGCTGGAATAGCTGGAGGAACAGGAGGTAGGGAGGAGGGAGAATGGAGAAGAGGGAGGGAAAGAGAGAGGGAGAGAGGGAGCGGGGTGGGTAGGAAGGATGACAGGTAGAAAGGTATAGATATATATAGAGAGAAGGGAAAAGAAAGAGTGGGACACACATATAGATAGATAGATAAATAGATAGATAGATAGATAGATAGATAGATAGATAGATAGATAGATAGATAAATAGATAGACAGATAGATAGATAGATAGATAGATAGATAGATAGATAGATAGATGAGATAGATGAGATAGATAGACGGACGGATGGGTGGAAAGATGGATACAAAGATAGATAAATAAATGGATTAATAGATATATAGCCGGTGACACTTATAGGACTCAAGTCAGTTCAAGGACGATTGTCAAAGTTACTTCTCTAGGGACGACGTATTCAGGCCCGTAAAACGCCCTAAGATCCCCGTGTTATGTCAGCTCGTGCCCTCAGTAATTAGTGCATTGGGTCAGATGTGCTTCTTCCCAAAATGCACCGGATATTTTGGTGATAGACGGCTGGCAGGGAAGCTATCTCGAAAATTGTAAAGGTACTTCGTCAATGTAAAAGCGGTGGTACGGCCATCATGCCTATGGAGGATGGTCGGATCCACAGTGCTTTATTTTTCTTTTCTTTTTGTTTGTTTGTTGTTGTTTTAATTATCTCCCTCTATACGGAGTATTTTCCCTTTGAATGTGCAAGGGGCATAAATCTTTTTATAGATGTACAAGATTCAAATTTCCATTTATTATGTTCCTTGGCTAGTTTCCCATGCTTATTTCATATTCTTTTTACCATGAAGAATCAAATTAGTGTAGGGAGAGAGGGGGTGGGTGGGAGAAGAATACTAAAGACAGACAGTCAGAGAGCGAGTCAGGGGGAGACAAAGAGACAGAGTGAGAGATATAAAGAAGGAGAAATAGACTCACATTATTCAAAGAGAGAGGGAGAGAGAGAAAGTAATAGAGAGACAGACAGACAGACAGACAGACAGAAAGACAGACAGACAGACAGACAGAGACGAAGATTGAGAAATATTAAGCTACATATTATAAAGAATAGATACAGATAGAGATAGAGAGAAAAACAGAAACAGAGACAGAGTGACATAAACAGAGAAAGAGACACTGGGATAAAAAGAATTTACACAAAAGTCTGGAGGAAAAAAATAACAAAACAATTAAACACAACCTACCTCCAAGAACAGACATTTTTACGACTAAGCGAGAATTGATAGCGTCTCAAACGGCGATAAACGACTACAGTGTATTTTCATTTTCCAGGATTTCTCCGATATTTTTGACAAGCATCGTGAGATTCGCGCCAAAAAACGATGCAGTAAGGGCTGTAAGTAAAACTACGTCGTAATTTACGATTTGTCGTAAGCCCTTTTATTCTCATGTTTTTACGACGAGTTGAAAGTAACTGCGACGTTCGGTGTTGTAATTGCGGCTGTAATTTTTTTTTCTTTTTTTTTTTTCTGAAGTACATAATTTATCGTAGACTTTGCGAAAACTAAGACGATTCGTAGGGAAATTGAGACGGTGTCCAATCATAGATCCAATCGACGATCAGAGAAACTTATTACTTTAGGGCGGAATTATGTCATTTGAGATCGTACTCTATATCGCAAATAATGTATTAAAGTAAGAATGGCTGGCTACAAAGGAGGCCCAGCGAGGCAGGAAGGATCGCTCAAGACAGAGAGCTCTTCAGGCAGATTGTATGGGAGGCTACGTCAGACACTACCGACAAGCTAGCATGATGATGATGATGATGATGATGATGATGATGATGATGATGATGATGATGATGATGATGATGATGATGATGATGATGATGATGATGATGATGATGATGATGATGATGATGATGATGATGATGATGATGATGATGATGATGAGGATGAAAATAGTAAAAATTTCGTCACTCGAATTGTATTTATATAATCTCATAAATGGTGTAGATTTTAATACTTTAAGGCTTTTAGCATTTCAGAGAGGTTTTTATACAACTACCGTGTAGAAATGGGTATCTATGTAACTGAATCCGTATTTATGATACTGTATCCAACTTTCACAGAGGGTATATCCCTAACACATCAGTATTAAAGATTCCTATTTCGGATTCCAACAGCTATTTTTGGTAACAAGATCAAGTTAACAGGATTTTCCACTGCGGCCACACAGCTAAACTTCTTATGAGATCAATGTTTCTGTTTTTCCATCTGAAATTCACATGCTTATATTTTCTATTCGGTATGCCTTTGTAACAATTCTCTCTATAAACTTCACCATAGATTATTTGCTCAATGAATCACCAATTTTTTATTTCGAATTACAAATTCACACATTAACCTAAGGAACAAGATTTTTCTGGAAAAACGCCAACCTTTTTGCACAAAGTCCACGAGATTATCTTTAAAACAGAATCTTTTTTTTTTTTTTTTTTACAATTCTAGTTATTTTTCTAAATACACATTTTATTGTGAAGTTGGTCTTTGTATAAGACGTATATAAAGTCATAACGTTTGATCTGAAAAAAAAATTATCTTGGGACGCACTCAAGACAAAAACCTAGCTAATCATATCGGTGTTTATGAACCCTTCCCCCACCCCACACACTTCTCGCCCCTCCTCAGCCCTTAATCCTATGTTTGGCCTAGGGATAATCTATTTATAGACTAAATAGGCTAAGCAAGGCGTCGGCCATGAGACAAACAGGAAGCTCCTGCCAGTAGAGATAAGACCCTCACTCTTAGCTCTGCTCTTGTGGTGGGCCTTAATTTGCCTATAAATTACTCACGTTGGACGTTAAACTAACAAAGCTCATCCCCCTTCCTTT
>RQTK01000269.1:168417-180217 GCA_003991915.1 Elysia chlorotica | reverse complement strand
AGAGAGAGAGAGAGAGAGAGAAAGAGAGAGAGAGAGAGAGAAAGAGAGAGAGAGAGAAAGAGAGAGAGAGAGAGAGAGAGAGAGAGAGAGAGAGAGAGAGAGAGAGAGAGAGAGAGAGAGAGAGAGAGAGAGAGAGAGAGAGAGAGGGAGAGAGAGAGAGATTAAATGAAGACAACGAGAGATGAACTACCTCCGCACTACTTTCGGTGTCCCCAAGTATCTCTAATTGTTGCGAGGAGTGTATACCTCCGCCAGATCATTAGAGCCAATTTACTCCTGTCGACATTCGCTAGGGCGACAAGCTCACGATGATTTACGACCGAAATGGAGAGGACAGAAAATGGAAAGATGGAAGAGGGGGGGGGGGGGGGGGGGGGGGGGGGGGGGGTAAGGTGAGGGAGAGGGGAGGGTTAGAGATTTAGGAGTTGCTGGAGAGAGCTTGGTGTAAGGATAATGACAGGAAGAGGGAGGGTTAAACACAAAAAAAGAATGAAAAAAATACGATATAAGCGTGGAGAAAGAGAGAGAGAGAGAGAGAGAGAGAGAGAGAGAGAGAGAGAGAGAGAGACAGACAGACAGACAGACAGACATACAGACAGACAGAGAGAGAAGGAACGAAAGACAAATAGCAAGCAAACCCACCAGACAGGCAGAAAGACAGATAGGCAGACAAAGAGGAAAAAAGCGGGTTGATAATAGAGCACTCTTGACAACAATGGTTTCCAGGCTGTGACAGCTTTGATCCCAGATCAGTCTGAATACACACCAATATCTCAATTTAACTCTCAATAGATTACACCTTTTCCGAGGACGACTGATCTAAGTTGTTTTATATACGATATACATATTATATATATATTTATATCCACTAAACTTAAGACACCATTCCTCAATAGCCCTCCATAGATGACATCTACGACTGATCTAAGTTGTTATTATGTATCCAATATATTTAAGACATTGTTCCTCATGAACTCTGAAAAATGACATCTACTCTGAGGGCGACTGATCTAAGTTGTTATAATTATGTATCAAATATACTTAAGACATTGTTCCTCATGAACTGTTCATAGATTCATAGATGACATCTACTCTGAGGATGTCTGATCTAAGTTGTTATATTTATCCAATATACTTAGGACAGCGTTTCTCATTAACCCTTAACAAATGACTGTCTAGGCCAGTCACAGTATACAGTAACTGACACCAACGCAACCAAATTGGGATGAAAACGGAACGAACGATCTAAGTTGTTTTATGTGTTCGCTAAACTTAGGTCTGCGTTGCTGCAAAAGGGTTAATAATAAAAAATAAAAACATTAGAAAGATTGATGTAGAAAGTTGTGAGGTAACGTGTATTTGTCCGTTTTTTTGGAATCAGTCTAAAGGTTAAACATGGATTTGCGGACGCCATTAAATTCTGTCTTTTTATATTTTACATAACGTTCGAGGTCTTGTTTCGAAAGTTATTTTTGGTAACACGGTTTCGTATTCTTTCTCAAGATATTTCTACTTTTTCTGTGTCTTTTAGCTGTTGTTTTTGTTTTTTGTTTTTAATTTAGGGGGTTATGGTTGCTTTGACTAAAGAGACATAAAAAAGAGAATGTGTTTGTTTGCGTGAGAGAGAATAGGAGAGATAAAGTTGTAAATACAAAGACAAAGACCCCAAGACAAAGAAAAAAAAAGATATTGAAAAATAATAAACGAAGCACAAGACGTTTAGTTCCAGTTGCCATGGAAACATTATCGAAATCAAGGAAAGTGCGACTTGCCAAGAAAGTAAAAGGGGGAAAAAACCCCACCGAACCAAACACATTTTGGGATCATTAGTTTTATGATGGGTTTGCCAGGAACTAAGATGGCGTCAGGTTACCACGGAGACAAGAAGAGCTCTCCTCACAGTGAAACCGCAAACAGTCTGGAGGAAGCTTAGAGTTCAGTTACAAAAAAAAAATAATAATAAATGCTAGATCTAGCTATAGCGACGAACAAAATTATCCACGTTTTGTGAAACTCTGTTTTTAAATGACTACTTACTATTAAAACGTTCTTTGTGGTCCTCGCTCAGGAATGGTTACCCACTAAATTTTTTTTTAATTACATTTAATAAAAAAAATATTTAACCATCCACGCTGATGAACAAATCTTATAAAAGTACTTGCATCCAAACTTTGAAAGAATTACTCAAAGACTCTATTTCATCGATTCGATTTATCAATAGCTCATCCATTCAATACACCCAACCAACCAGCCATTATTATCAATAAAAATCCCTTAATCTAAAACAATCGATCAATCAACCAATGTTTAAAGATCAATATCTTAGGAGATAGGCACAAAACACAAGTAAATAGCTAAGATAATGGCAAAACTAGAAGTAAAGTGATTTAAAACTGAATTTCCTCCCCTGTGCATCAAAACGTCTTCACTTTATTCATATTTACCGCTACAATTTAAAAAAGTATAACTATAGTAACCGGTATACTGCAGATGGGATCATTAGCTGAGATGTGAACCTCAAAACATAGATAGATAGATAGATAGATAGATAGATAGATAGATAGATAGATAGATAGATAGATAGATAGATAGATAGATAGATAGATAGAATCTATCTATCTATCTATCTATCTATCTATCTATATATCTATCTATCTATATAATTATCTTTAACTTTTTTCCGTTTTTCCTCGCTCCTCAATTCTTCTTGTGTATCTTGCTCACTTGGCCTACTTGTTTTTGCTTTCTCTTAAAATCTGACTGTTCAGTGTTTGTTATTTTGTGCATGTTTGCCTTGTTCTCCCTGTTCCATTCTTAGTATCTCAGTCTTCTTGTGTCTCTGTCTGGCTGTCTGTGTTTGTTTTGTCGCTCTCTTTTGTTCTCTCTCATTCTCTGTCTACCTCTCTCTTTGACTGTATGGTTGTCTCTCTTTGTCTCGTCTCTCTCTATTTCTCTTTCCCTTTCTCTTTCTTTCTTTGTGACTGTATGTTTGGCTTTGTCTCCTCTCTTTCTATCTCTTTTTTTCTCTCTCTTTCTTTCTGATTGAATGTTTGCCTCTCTCTCTCTCTCTCTCTCTCTCTGTCTTTCTCGCTCTCTCGCTCTCTCCTCGGTCTTTCTCCCTCTCTCATTCCATCTCTTTCTCTTTCCGTCTTTCTCTCTGTCTCCATCTCCCTCTCTTTCTCTCTTTCTCCCTCCCTCTCTCTCTCTCTCTCTCTCTCTCTCTCTCTCTCTCTCTCTCTCTCTCTCTCTCTCTCTCTCTCTCCCTCTCTCCTACAAGTGTCGCTTCAATCTGGACTTGTCTTCGCCTCATGTTTCCAAGCCCCGTTCTCCCAACACTCTCACCCACTACTCGGGTCGAGAGTTTTCTAAGGGCTGACATTCTCGCCCGCTCTGGAAATAGTTGGACCATCAAGTATTGTCACGTGCCTGGGGCCTAGAAAATTATAGAGTGTATATAATTACCAATAGGTAAAATCGGAAACTAGAGGGGATAAATCGGGTTGTTGCATCTAGATCTAGAGTCATAAGTACATCGTTCTGGTAAGTTTACGATTAGTCTAAAGATATGCGAAGAGGAAATTACGTCTAAAGATATGGGAATAAAAAATTACGTCTAAAGACATGGGAATTGGAAATTACGTCTATCGATATGTGAATGGCAAATTACTTCTAAAATATGGGAATAGGAAATTACGTCTAAAGATATGGGAATAGGAAATTACGTTTAAATATATGGGAATAGGAAATTACGTCTAAAGATATGGGAATAGGAAATTACGTCTAAAGATATGGGAATAGGAAATTACGTCTAAAGATATGGGAATAGGAAATTACGTTTAAAGATATGGGAATGGTAAATTACGTCTAAAGATATGGGAATAGGAAAATTACGTCTAAAGATATGGGAATTGCAAATTACGTCTAAAGATATGGGAATTGCAAATTACGTCTAAAGATATGGGAATGAAAAAATAAGGTTGAACAATGTTTAGACAGAGTTTTTTTTAACTAAGGCTTAAAGAAGGAAGCAACATCCTTTAATATTCCAAGTATTCCAAGTCATATACGCAAAATCCTAGCTGTGAAACTTCTCACTATTTTTAAATTCTCTGGTTAAACTGGACAAGCCTAATGATTTATTTCTATTAGCTTTATTAGTATATGTAGAAGAGAGTAGAATTGACTTCCTTGCTCAAAGTAGAACGACCATCTTCCGGGATGAAAATCGCGTGTGAGCATGATAGGCGCTACAGAAACAGATTAGTTCTATACAGAGAAGCTTTACTTAAACAATAATTATTTTCTCAACATAGCGATACAGACAGCTCTAGACCTCAAACAAATTTTAATAAAATTTTTCCTCTCAACATTTTCTGACAAAAAATGTATAACTTTTGTGCCAGTGTCAATCCAGTTCATAATAGGGAAACTAATCTTTTTTTTATATATTTAATTTACTTTTGATTCCTATTTCATCATTCTTTCTTTCTTTTTTTTTTCTTCTTCAATTTTAATTTTCATTCTATGCATCAAGCGGCTTCGTATTACAACAAGCGGGCTGCACTTGAAATGTGGAGATTAAATCAATCATTTTTAATCTATGCTCCCCCTCCCCTCTCCGCCCCTCCTTTTTCCTCCAGAAGGAAAACTGCGTCGTCACTATAATGACTATAATTATTTCTACAACGATTTCCTATCATTAAACAAACGACCTTTACTATAATACGTCGTCGATATTAATGCGCAGTGAGATCTACTTTCTATTCATATCGATATCGGATTTTTCCGAAGAGTGCTTCTAAAATCTAGAAATCTAGTACCGCAAAAAATGTTTACATAATTACTCTGCGTATTTGTGTGAAGTTCTTGTATTATATCTTTAATCAATAACTTGTTTTATAAGTTTGTTATGTATACATTCATTCATTCATTCAGTCATTCATACATTCATTAGTTCCATTTTTTATTCATCCATTCCGTCATTAATCCATTAGTTCAGCCATTCATTCGTTCGAACAATAATTCATTTATTTATTCATTCACATTCCTTTCCTTTTTTTTAAAATTTAAAAGTTAGTGAACTAAGTAATGCAAATACTTATTTATTCATCCATTTATGAAAAAAAAGAACCGATATGCTATTCATACATTTGTTACTTCCTTTCTCCTCATCCGTTCATTCAATCACTCTTCCTCTTCTTTTTTTTTCAACCGAAATGGTTGTCAGTACTTATCTTTAAGTACTCGGCCATGAAGATATATATATAAATAGATGGATAGATAGATAGATAGATAGATAGATAGATAGATAGATAGATAGATAGATAGATAGATAGATAGGTAGATAGGTAGATAGATAAATAGTTATTTTTCTTATGAAAACAAAACCGCCTAGTGTATAAAATCAGCCTAAATTTTTAAATTAGTTTCCATATTACAACGTACCCCAGACATCTTTGCAGATGCTGAAATTACAGATCTAGGATTATGTATCATTATAAACGATGAAGATCACAAAGAAAGATTCAATATGTATGAATCTGGACAGGCGACATATGAATAATCATAACAATTAAAATAAAATCGATATAATTTAGAAATAAAATAATTTTCACCCGAGAACTGACGGGGGAATTTTGATAGCAGACATTATTTCTGCCTCAAAAAACAGCCAGAAGATTTAAAAGTATTTTTTTTTTTGGGGGGGGGGGGGGGGGGGGGTAAGGTGAGGGAGAGGGGAGGGTTAGAGATTTAGGAGTTGCTGGAGAGAGCTTGGTGTAAGGATAATGACAGGAAGAGTGATAGATAGATAGATAGATAAATAGATTTTCTTATGAAAAAAAACCGCATAATGTATTAAAAAAATCTAATTTTTGTTTAAAGTACTTTCTATATTCCAACTTACCCCAGAAATCTGTGCAGATGCTTGAAATTACAGATTTAGAATTGTGTGTCATTAAAAACGATGAAGATCACAAAAAAAGATTCAATATGTATGAATTTGGACAGGCGAAATATAAATAATCATAACAATTAAAATAAAGTCGATATAATTTGGAAATAAAATAATTTTCATTCGAAACCTGACGGAGGAATTTTGATAGCAGGCATTATTATTTCTGCATCAACAAACAGCCAGGAGATTTAAAAGGATTTTTGTGTTTTATTTTTTGGGTTTGCTGAAAATAATAAAGGGGGAATAATTTAAAGTTGAAATCGTCCGTTCAATATAAACTGAGGTTTTTCAAATAAAAATGGTTTTCCAACTCGCGCAGCTGATAAAGCGTTGGTATTCAAATCGGGAGCTATTCGGTTCAATACCCGCGATAGTAGAAAATGTAATTTATTTGTCCGTTTTCATCCCCTCTTTGGTTGTGTTGGTGTCAGTAGAATGTGACTGGCCTAGACAGGAGTTGAGAAACTCCCGCAAGGTCTCTGTATGGTATGACTTAAAACTGTCATACGTTAGTCTTGGGACCCATTCTCAGTAAAGTTTTGATGCTGATGTCGGACAAAAAAATATAAACCCAAACCCTTATTCATTACTAAATAGCGAGCCAAATCACCGAAGTAAATCTTGATAATGCATGCAGGCTATTTTATCGAATTCACCAAACGGTTGTGATTATCTCATAGCTTTATCAGTATATATAGAAGAAAGATAGAGAGAGAGGGAGAGAGAGAGAGAGAGAGAGAGAGAGAGAGAGAGAGAGAGAAAGAGAGCAAAACAACAACAACAACAACAACAACAACAACAAAACCGGATACAAAACAAAAAACGTATATACTCACAATGCAAAATCTCACTACTATACCAAATTAATAATTACGTGATGATTTTAGTTCACTTTGATTCGTAATCGAGGCTCAGCTCAAAACCGCCATACCCCTGTCCCTCCCGAAAAAAATTAATATATTTAAAGAAAACACACACACACAAACAAACCCAACAAAACATAAACATTAACACCTTCACACAACATAATGACAAAGAAGAACAGGCAGGAAAGTACACAAAAGCTAGGGTATGGAATTTAGAGTGAAAATGTACTTTACCATTACACTATTCAAAATAATTGGGTCAGTTTAAGCTGGTATTGTGTAGGCTGAGAAAGATGAACACCCAATAGGCTCTGAGTATATTTCTGTCCTAGGTTAAGAATTACACAAATCACCTACCGGTACTCTAGGTAAATCGATCATTATTACGTGGGGGCAAAACATCACGACTAAAACCAGAAAAACGTGTTGGTTCTTATTTTAAGAAGAAAAAGAAATTCCTGAAATGTTGGAGCTAAAATGTCTTTGAGTGCATTTTTCTTCATTGTAATGTTAATCTGGTGTGTCAGAGATAAAATCAAAGAAAATGTAACCTCTGTCTGCCTGTTCTTTTGTCTAACCACCTGTCTGTCTGTCAGTTTATCTGTTTGTGCGTTTTTCCTTTCCTCTTTTGTTTCTCTCTCTCTCTCTCTCTCTCTCTCTCTTTCTTTCTTTCTTTCTCTCTCCCTCTCTCGGGAAGTGCGGTGGTCTAGGGGTAGAACATCGGCTTCCGACGCAAAAGGTCGCGAGTTCGAATCTTGGCTGTTGCGTTCCCTACTAGTTGGATCGGTGTCAGTATAATGTGACAGGCTGAGACAGGAGTCATGGTATCCCCGCCCTTCTCTCTGTCTCTCTATTTCTCTCTCTATCTCTCTCTCTCCCTATCTCTCTCCCTCTCTCTCTCTCTCTCTCTCTCTATCTCTGTGACTGCCTTTGTGACTTAGTTTCTAACGACTGGACTCGTGTCTTTGTCTTCCTGTCTCGTCTCTATCTCGCCGCCTGTCTCAGCCAATCCCTCGCTTTCCCAGTCACGTTTGTTATAATTGTTTTGTTAAACCTCAACGCTATTACCATTATTCCAATTATTCGTGATTTCTTTGATGGCATTTGTTATCATTTTTTTGTAGAGTTTTTGTCTCCATACTTTTTATTTTTCAGTTATTGTTGCACTTTTTCTTGTTGTTGAAATTTTTGTTTGCTGTTGATCTTATTTTTTATATTGTTAATGTTGTTGTTGTTGATGTTATTGATATTGTTGTTGTTGATGTTGTTGTTGTCTATTGACGTCCTTTTCGGTGTTTTATAAACATCGAATTTTAGTTTACAATCCTTGGAAATACGATACAGCCTGATAAATCCTGTCTAGGTGTCTTGGTTGACATTTGGTTTTTTGTTTTGTTGTTGTTTTATTTTACCTTTTTTTTAGTCAGACGCTGATGGCTGAAATTTACTCAAAACAAAGCTGTTAACATATTTCTTATTTAAGTTTCTTCTGGGTTAATCTCGCAAATATATAATTCTGAATAATTCATTTGACGCGATTGTTGTTCTTGTTGACGTTGTTGTTAATGCTGCTGTTTTTGTTGAATGTTTTCTGTTGTTGTTAATGTTGTTGTTGTTGTTGTTGTTGTTGTTGTTGTTGTTGTTGTTGTGCTGTTGTTGTTTCATTGTGAATGTTATAGTGGTTGATGGGTATTATTGTTGTTCATAAAATAGTTGAACATCAACCATGTTTTTTAGTTTTTAGAATTTCTCTTTGCGTTCCCCCTTCCCCTCCCTCAGAAACTTCGTATCCTTTTAAGTAAAGAAGCGTCAAGTTTAATGTGGCCACCTGAAGAAGTAAACATGGTGTTTCTGCCCTTCTCGTAAATGACAGCACATAACATTGTTAGACGTCAGTCTTGGGGCTTATTCACATCATAGACTATTTAGTGCTCTGACGTTGGACGTTTAACCAACTTAACACAGTGCTGCGATTCGAACCTCAGCCTTACACATCACAAACAACTGAGCTCTATAGTGACCCTAACAAATTATGTAATTCAAACAGCGAGACATGAAAAAAAATAAAGCAATTTGTTCATTTGTCATCAATAACGTTTTTGTCTATTAAAAAAAATTATAATATAAAAATAACGCGCAAAAAAAAACGCATTTATAATAAATCCAAAATATTGGTTTCATAGAACCTGTGAATAAAAGAAAAGCGGCTTGGAATATAGTTTGCAGAAATTTGCGATACATCCGTTTTGGCGCTTGAGATGGTTACCGCCTAATCTCAGAACTAAAAAGGCTTATTTGTGGACGGGTCACACGACTAACGTCACTAGATAGGGCGGCGAGACCTGGACTCCTGCCTCAGCCCGTCACATTAGACAGACACCGACCCAACCAGTAGGGGGCGAAATCGGACACGCTAATTGTCGACACATCGTTCCATTCGCACCGCGGACCTTCCAATCTGGGAACAAACGCTCTACCACTTGAGCCCCTATCACACTCACTATTGTAACGGCTAGATCATGTTCATGATTATGTCAGTAAATACAGTACAATGGTGACGTTGGGTACCTCTTTTATTTCATAGATTAGTGAAATTATACATTTCCTGTGTAAAACGGTCGATGGAAATTTAATAATAAATTACATTTATTTAGCGTTTTCCATTTTCAGAATATTTTTTTGTTAGGTTTATGATTTTATGTTTTTTTTTTTTTTTTTTTTTTAGTAATTTCAATAACGTTTTTTAAAAACCTCAGTATATGATATGATAATGATATTTTTCAGCATTATTTGGCCTTTTGCCCTTTTGCTGATCTTTTTATACGCAGAGGACTACGATTTATGAATATTCAGTTACATCTGTATGTATGAACGTAAGGTCCCTGTTTCGAAAGCCACGATCGGTAAAAGATCAGAACTGATGTATTTGTCAAATTTCTTCCCCTTGCGATTGGGTCGCTGTTGTTATAATATGACCAGCTTAGACAGAAGCCATAGTATCCCTGCACTGTCTCGTGTATAACCGCACGTACAATTGTCAAGCGTTAGTCTTGGGGACCCATCCACAGTAAAGCTTATATAGTGCTCACGTTGGACGTTAAGCATTGGACTCAAACTTAAACTCAAACATCCTGAATGATGATAAAACATTAATTTTTCAAACCTAAGGGTATGCAACCACTACCATCCATCTCAGAGCGGGAACAAAGATTAAAGAGTGCGTTGCTATACGTGATGCTGATTGTGTGTATGTGTGGCGTTAAGCAATGGAACCAAACTTAAACTAAAAAATCTGAATGATGATAAAACCTTAATTTTTCAAACCTTAGGGTAACTATGCAACCACTACCATCCATCTTAGAGCGAAAGCAAAGATTTAAGAGTGTTTCTATGCGTGATGTCGATTGTGTGTATGTGTGGCGTTAAACAATGGACTTAAACTTAAACTCAAGCATCTGAATGATGATAAAACCTTAATTTCTCAAACCTAAGGGTAAATATGCAACCACTACCATCCATCTTAAAGCGGGAACAAAGATACAAGAGAGTGTGTTTCTATGCGTGATGTTGATTGTGTGTATGTGTGGCGTTAAGCAATGGACTCAAACGTAAACTCAAAATTAATATCTGAATGATGATAAAAGCTTAATTGTTCAAACCTAAGGGTAACTATGCAACCACTACCATCCATCTTACAGTGGGCACAAAGACTAGAAGAGTGTGTTTCTATGAGTGATGTTGAATGGGTGTATGTGTGGCGTTAAGCAATGGACTCAAACTTAAACTCAAACATCTGAATGATGATAAAACCTTAATTTCTCAAACCTAAGGGTAACTATGCAACCACTACCATCCATCTTAGAGCAGGATCAAAGATTAAAGAGAGTGTTTCTATGTGTGATGCTGAATGGGTGTGCATGTGTATGTGTGTCTGTGTGAGTGTGTAAATATGTGTGTGTGTGTGTGGGTGGGTGGGAAGACCTGGTGTTGAACGGTGCCGAGTGAGTGATGCTGCTGCATCGTCCATTACCAGGTCGTTAACTTCACATCTTGCGCTCGTTGTCTCGGATTATCTTTATTTATTAACAGCTTCCGCCTCGTTAATAGGTGATATTCTTGCACGGAACAGACAGATAGAGAGACAGTGTCGGGGAGAGATAAAGAGAGAGAGAGAGAGAGAGAGAGAGAGAGAGAGAGAGAGAGAGAGAGAGAGGCAGAGAGAAAGAAAATAAAAGTGGGAAAGAGATCAACGAAGGCAGGGTGATAAATTACCGCAGTAAATCATAGGATTTTAATTTTTTTAAACATTCAAGCTGGAAAAATGTTATGCTGTTTTTCGATTTATTTTAAAGAAACACATGATCGAATGTCATTAACTCGTCTATTCTTTTGTTTTTTTGCTGTAAACCATAGACCTATTCAATACTATCTACATATCTAACTACACGTCATATTACTATCTACCTATTGAACTACACGTCCGCCTTACTATCTACCTATCCAATTACATGTCTACTTTACTATCTACCTATTATGCCACAGGTCTATCTTACCTTCTACCCATTGTGCTACAGGTGTGCCTTACCATCTATATATATATTGATACAGTACTACCTTACCATCTACCTACTATCCAACTTGCCTACCTTACCACTTACCTATTATGCTAAAGGTCTTCCTTACCATCAACCTATTATTCTATATGTTTACCTTACTGTATAACTATCTTGCAACTTGTCTACATTACCATCTACCTATTGTGATACAGTTCTACCTTACTATCTACCCATCATGCCATATATCTTTCTTACTATCTAGCTATACATGCCTTACTTACAAACCTACATTTGAAAGTACAGACGTAGTATCCATATATCTATCTATCTATCTATCTATATATCTATCTATCTAAAAATCTATCTATCTATCTATCTATCTATCTATCTATCTATCTATCTATCTATCTATCTATCTATCT
>RQTK01000269.1:146428-166768 GCA_003991915.1 Elysia chlorotica | reverse complement strand
TAGATAGATAGATAGATAGATAGATAGATAGATAGATAGATAGATAGATAGATAGATAGATAAATAGACAGATAGATAGATAGATAGATATATAGATATATAGATAGATAGATAGATAGATAGATAGATAGATAGATAGATAGATAGATAGATAGATAGATAGACAGGCAGACAGGCAGACAGATTCACAGGTATAGTAATGTGAAGAAAATCGAGAGATCAATGTATAGATTTATAGGTAGAGACAGAGATAGTGAAATAGAATACCCACAGAGCAAGATAAGGATAGACTGAAAAAACGACTTGTGTATTGATTGGAAGGTATCTCATGTTGATGTAGTTATTAGTTTACTGGTAGTATCAAAATGGTTGCTTGTATGTTGGATCAGTTTTATTTCTAATAATTATCGATCATGATAGTCAGTCAGCGTGTTTGAGTGTTTGTCTTCTTTCCCTCTGCCGGTATAACGATTCTTGTCCTATAAACTCATAAACCTCTCCCTTTCTCTCTCTCTCTCTCACTCTTTCTCTCTTTTTGTCTCTATATCTTCATACATATGTATCTGGCTGTTTGCCTCTGTCTCTCTGTCTCTCTGTATCTCTCTCTCTCTCTCTGCCTCTGTCTATCTGCATACATATGTATCTGGCTATCTGTCTTTGTCTCTATCTCTATCTCTCTCACTCTCTCTCTCTCTCTCTCTCTCTCTCTCTCTTTGTCTCTGTCTATCTGCATACATATGTATCTGGCTGTCTGTCTTTGTCTCTGTCTCTGTCTCTGTCTCTCTCTCGCTCTCTCTCTCTTTCTCTCTCTCTCACTCTTTCTCTCTCTCTCTCTCTCTCTCTCTCTCTCTTTGTCTCTGTCTAACTGCATACATATCTATCTGGCTGTCAGTCTATGTCGCTGTCTCTGTTTTTATCTCTGTCCCCCTCTATCTCTCTTCCCCCTCTCTTTCTTCCCTTCTCTCTCACTCTCTCACTCTCTTTTTCTCTCTCTCTTTGTGCATCTATGTCCATCACTTCTCAATATAACATTCGCACAATGATCGACTGAGTATTGGGTACAACAGAACATGTAATTACCCATCCTTTAGACACTAGGCTCATAGCAAGGAATGGAACAATAACCAGACCACCGGTTATGAAACTGTACTTGTTAACGTTCAGACTATACAATAACAGAAAGTGGGCCAACATATAACTACTTTTGCTTCTCTCACTACTGCTAATACGTCAACTACTACTACTACTACTAGTACTACTACTACTACTACTACTACTACTACTACTACTACTACTACTACTACTACTACTACTACTACTACTACTACTACTACTACTACTACTACTACTACTACTACTACTACTACTACTACTACTACTACTACTACTACTACTACTACTACTACTACTACTACTACTACTACTACTACTACTACTACTACTACTACTACTATGACTTCTTTTAAAGGGGTGGGGGTGAATAAATATAAGTAAGGAAAACTTTATCTAGTTAAAGAGATAGATAGATAGAGAGAGAGAGAGAGAGAGAGAGAGAGAGAGATAGAGAATCAAAGAAAGAGAAAGAAATGAATGAGGAAGAATTAGAGAGAGAGAGGAAAACAGTGAGAGTGATGAAAAATAGACAAAATCAGAGAAAAAAAAGGACACATATTTAAAGGGATACAGGTTAAAGATCGATTGATCGAGAGAGAGAGATAGAGAGACAGATAGGGAGAGAGAATGAGATGTAGACATAGAGAGGAAGAGCTCTAGAGAGAAGGAGAGGGTGAAAGATAATGAAGAAAGAGGGACACAAAAAAAGGATACATGATGAAAATCAAGGAAAAATTGGCAGTGAGAGAAGGAGAGAGGTAAAAGGAGACAGAGAGAGAGAGAGAGAGAGAGAGAGAGAGAGAGAGAGAGAGAGAGAGAGAGAGAGAGAGAGAGCGGTATTGAAAGCTAAAAAGAGACCGAGAATCAAACACACCAATACTAGGACCACTTCCCCGTATTCAATATTAAAAGCGTTGTCCTATTTTTAGAACAGTGCTTTGAGTTAGTCCTGTTACTTCCTACTTCTCGTGTGTCAATTTTCGCTCTCTTTGTTGTTGTGTGAGCTGTTTTTCTTATGGCGTCCCGTTCCCCTGACATCGTCTTGTGTATGCCACAGACTGTCTGGCTTTTGACGTTTTGACGTTTTTTTGTTTGTTTGTGTCTGCCACATTTTTCTCTGCTAACCGAGCTATGTATGGCGTTTATCCTATTATTCCATCACCGAGTTTACTCAGCTTTTACAACTTTTTTTGTAATATTAAAGGGAAAAATCTTTTTTTTTTTTTCATTACTATCTGTGCGTTCTTTGAATTTTAATAATTTTGTTTATATTTCAAAAAGAGAAGTTTTTTTGCCCGAGTTTTCCGTTTCTTAGGCCCACATTGAGTGTCATTCACGGTGACGGGTATCATGAATAATGTCTGACAAAATTTACGTTTGCCATGTACAAGATTGTAAGGAGATATTAAGACTTATGTGTGAGTCGGTCCAATGATACGGTTCATAAAATTTCAAAGTTTTAATATTGATTAATTGCTTTAGAATGGTATTTTAGGAGGGTGCGGTGAAGGCAAATAAAAATTCATAAATGGTATAGTCCCCTTTTGGCTTTATTTGCATATTCACTTTAATTTGGCTCATCTGCTTCTAATTGTTTGTGGAAAAGTGTGTTCAAAATTAAAACAAAATTTTGTTTTAAGATAAATTCATTTAGCTTTAAGTGCTGATTTCTTCTTAAGGCGTTTTGATTCTAATTCAACAAGTATACAGCTACCATTGGCAGTTCTCCATGTGGAAAAAACAAATATTAACGGAAAGAAAATAAAAAAATTGAAAGAGAAAACTGTATAGTAGATCTCTATTTCACAGTGCAGAGAAGCTTTTATCTCAAAGCGTCTCGAACCCGCGACCAACAGGACCAAAGTCTGACTTAATTAGAGCAGACGTACATAGCGACGAAAAGGGTTAACGTGTGTCATTTCACTTTCAAGATACTGGTGGCTCAAAAATTATCTGTTCATCGCGGGAAAACTGGCATTGATTTCCTATGGGGAATGAATGGACTTAGAGCAACAGTGAGGGAGGGAGAGATAGGAGAGGAGGAAAGGGAGATAGAGAGAGAGAGAGGGCGGAGGGGGAGATAGGAGAGAGAGACAGAGAGAGAGAGAAAGGGCGGAAGGGGAGAGAGATAGAGAGAGAGAGAGAAAGAGAGAGAGAGAGAGAGAGAGAGAGAGAGAGAGAGAGAGAGAGAGAGAGAGAGAGAGAGAGAGAGAGAGAGAGAGAGAGAGAGAGAGAGAGAGAGAGAGAGAGGGCGTAGGGGGAGATGGGAGAGGAGCGAGAGGGGGAGATAGGAGAAGGGGGAGAAGGGGATAGAGAGAAAAGCAGAGAGAGATTGATGATTGATGATTGAGAGGGAGACAGAGGGAGACCAACACGATAATTAACCATTGTTTATCACTTCCACAGCGATAGTGTTGAGGGACTATTCTTCGATTACGTATCAGTCTAATATTTGTTTCTGATCGCAACGAGACAGGCGTCTTTTGACCATGTTTTAGTCACTTTGTACTGGAACATTTAGCACCGTTGCTATAGATCTGAGGAACTTATCTGGTAGCCAGTTGTATTACCTGTACCATAGACTGTGAAATAGTGAGATGTTCGTGCAATGTTGTTTTTAAGTAACATATCTAGATGCAAAAGGATGGAGACTTTGTGTTTTTTCCACAGGAAATGAAAGAGACCCAATTCACAATAATCTCATTTCCGCCAAGAAACAAAATATCCCTTTAAAGCAATGTCTGAAAAATCTGGACAAAAGCAGTCAAACTAATAAATTGAAATTCTGAAATTGTCTTATTTTTTTCTTCAAAACTTGGATCATTTTTTTCTTTACAATTATGGGGATTTTTTTTTATCAAATATTCGATAAGAAAAAAAACTTTTTTTCAATGATATCAGGAAATAGCATTTAAAAAAAGAATGCATTGTATAATTTGGATAATTCGTCTCTGTTATTGACTCGTTTTGAATTTGCTTTATAAAGTTTGTTTATAACATAAAGTGTGCAACTCTGTGTCTAAAGAGAGAGAGAGAGAGAGAGAGAGAGAGAGAGAGAGAGAGAGAGAGAGAGAGAGAGAGAGAGAGAGAGAGAGAGAGAGAGAGAGAGAGAGAGAGAGAGAGACAAGAGAGAGAGAGAGAGAGAGAGAGAGAGAGAGAGAGAGAGAGAGAGAGAGAGAGAGACTAACACCATATGAAAAAAATGGACTGTGTGAGACCAAAGTACGTTTTATGTTCAAAAACAAACTTAACAGTCCCTTTGTATGTCTTTAATTTTTTAAAGAAAAAAAACCCTCCTCGCAACGGTCGAATTCAAAACCCGGAATGGTAATGATAAAACATAAAATATGAAAGAGAGGGGGGAGATAGGAAGAGAAAAAAATAATGAGAGAAAGAGAGAGAGAAAGAGAGAGATAGAGGAAGAGAGAGAGAGCGTGAGAGAGAGAGGGAGAAAGAAAAAGAAAAGATAGAAAGAGAGAGAGAGAGAGAGAGAGAGAGAGAGAGAGAGAGAGAGAGAGAGAGAGAGAGAGGGGGGGAGAGAGATTAGCAAGAATCGAATTTTAAGTCAATATGATATTGATAATTCAGAAGGAAACATAGACAAATACACTCAGCCTAGTATACAAAAAAATAATCAGGAACCTCTACAGTTTCAATAGTTCTGGGACATTGAGAACAATTCTGCAATAAACAAGACATGGATTGTACTATAGAAAGGATTATTTTTTATAGACAAGCGATAAACTCTTTCAAACAATCATCACCCGATGTATAGCGAGGATCAAATTAAATTTGACATAAAAATACGTTACTCAGAGTTAGATTGTTATGACCCATAGTTTTCTGCACACAACAAGAGAAAAAATGGAAGAAATAAATACACAAAAACAACAACAACAACAAAACAATCATGAACAATAAGAAAAGAATATGAATGTTTATGTGGATAGAAAGGTATATATAAGGAGACAGACAGGGGAGCAGAGGAACACATGCCGAGGAAGATAAAGAGACAGATGTAGTGAGAAAGACAGACGGGTGTATAAAGACTCGGAGAAAGAGAGAGAGAGAGAGAGAGAGAGAGAGAGAGAGAGAGGGGGAGAGAGAGTTAGAGAGAGAACAAAAATTAGAGAGGGAGAATAAGAAATAAAGACAGAGAGATAAGAGAGAACTAAGGAGGGAGAGATTGTGAGAGAGATAAAGAAATAGAAAGCGAGAAAGAGATAGATGAGAAAGAGTGAGAAAGAGAAAGCGAGAGAGAGAGAGAGAGAGAGAGAGAGAGAGAGAGAGAGAGAGAGAGACAGAGAAATAGAAAAAAGAAGAAAGATAGATAAAGAGAGAGAGAGAGCGAAAACGAACTCTTCCGTCTGTACAGACATTAAAAGCTTTGCCCTATTTTTCGGAGTAGCGCTGTTTGCTCCCTACTTCTCGTGTATCAACTTTCGATCTCTTTCGGGTTGAGAGAGCTGGTGTCTATGAGAAGGAGAGAAAGGCCATATATTAGGGGCAAAAAAGAAAAGTAGAGGAATACTGAGAGAGAGAGAGAGAGAGAGAGAGAGAGAGAGAGAGAGAGAGAGATAGTAAGGTAATAACGAAAATGACAAATATAGATATATAGATAGACAGAGCCAGATAGAGAGAAAAAAAGAGGGGGAAAAAGAGCGACAGAAAGGAAGAGAGAGAGACAGAGAAATAGAAAGAGATAGATAGAGAGAAAGAGACAGAGAGATAGAAAGAGAGAGAGAGAGAGAGAGAGAGAGAGAGATAATATGGCAAGATCCTAACCTAAATTCATCAAAAACAGTAACCAAATTTAGAAAGAAACAAAGACTAACATTCAAATACGTTCAGTCAGGTATACAGAAAAACAACCAGGGATATTGAGAACAATAAAGCAAACAACAACAAAAAAACGGAATGTGAGAAAGTAAGAAAAGACAAGCAATAAATCATTTAACGCAATTAATAGTATAATGTTATTATTTATAGAAAGAATAACATTACATTGACCATAAAAACACGTTGCTCAGTGGTAGCTTGTTATGGGAGAAATCTCACAGTTGTCAAAGCACATACAGGCGAAAAACGGAATAATTACAATAAAATAAAAGCCAGAAAACATATAGGAAGAGAATATTACATTGTAAATTTATAGATATGTCTAGTCATAGAGACAGACACATTGGCAGATAAATACACATTATAACGAGGTTAAGACAGTAACAAAGGTAGTGAGAAATGGAGCCAGACAGAAAAAGCCTGTGAACGATAGGGTGAAAAGGAAAGATGCGAACGTAAGAAGAGGACATGACCAGATAGATAGATAGTTAAGTCCGAATTTCACAACCATGGGTCAGACGACTGAGAGTGGCTAATTATAGACAGTGGCTCGAAACACTTTGTCGCAAGAGATGGCCACTTTCAGGTAGGACGATCTAATAATAGATACATATAGAGATAGATAGATAGATAGATAGATAGATAGATAGATAGATAGATAGATAGATAGATAGATAGATAGATAGATAGATAGATAGAAGAAGAGGATAGATCTAGTTATTTCGTTCTTCTTGTTTTTACATCCACCTGTGCAAAAACAAATCCTATAACCAGTAACTAGTTACTGGTTTTAAAGCGTGGTCTGTGTGTAATTCTATTTTACACATTATAACGAGGTTAAGACAGTAACAAAGGTAGTGAGAAATGGAGCCAGACAGAAAAAGCCTGTGAACGATAGGGTGAAAAGGAAAGATGCGAACGTAAGAAGAGGACATGACCAGATAGATAGATAGTTAAGTCCGAATTTCACAACCATGGGTCAGACGACTGAGAGTGGCTAATTATAGACAGTGGCTCGAAACACTTTGTCGCAAGAGATGGCCACTTTCAGGTAGGACGATCTAATAATAGATACATATAGAGATAGATAGATAGATAGATAGATAGATAGATAGATAGATAGATAGATAGATAGATAGATAGATAGATAGATAGATAGATAGATAGATAGATAGATAGATAGATAGATAGATAGATAGATAAATACATACATTTATAGATAGATAGATAGATAGAGAGAGAGAAGGACAGTTGGATAGAGACAGAGAGAGTTACGTTGAGCTGAGTTGGTTCAACGTCCAACATCAGCACTTTAAAGGATATATTTTTAGATATATATTAAACACATAGAATTTGAAATATATAGAGATAGACAGAGATAGAACAAAAGAAAGACAGAGAGGGATAAAGAGAAAGAGAGAAACAGAGATACAGAAAAGAGAGAGAGAGACAAAGAAGAGAGAGAGAGAGAGAGCGACTGAGAGAGAGAAATAGAGAGAGAGAGAGCGACTGAGAGAGAGAGAGAGAGAGAGAGAGAGAGAGAGAGAGAGAGAGAGAGAGAGAGAGCAGAGAGCAAATTCAAGATTAAACGATTACGTAAAAGTGTTAAAATTTGACCATAAAGAATGACTCTTAAGAATGACATGAACGGGTGGCATTTAATGACAACGTCAAAGGTGACAATAAAATTAATTGTGACAATAACCCTTATCACTAAAAGATGATAGTGAAGGGCCACACTAAAGAATGGCACTAAAAGAGGATAATAATACGTGGCATTAAATAATCGAACTAAAGTGTCACGTAATGAAAGGATAATACAAAAGGATGACATTAAACAACGACATTAAAACATGGCACTTAAAGATGCACTTAATATTGAGACTAGATGATGACACTAAAAGATGATCCGATAAGGTGACATCAAACAGTATCACTAAGTGATAGCACTAAAAAAACAACAACTGAAAGATGACATGAGGAAAGGGAACTAAAAAAGGCATCACAAAAAATGACACAAAATTATTACACCACAATGTGGCCAAAAAATAACACTAAAATATGGCACAAATGTAGAACACTAAGAAACAGCATGTGAGGATAACACAAATTATGACAATAAAAGAAAACACCCAAGCAAAACCCTGATTAAAAATGATAACATTTATGGGTGATACAAAGAATGATGTTTATATTTGACACTAAAAGTCTAAACTTTTTGTGGCTAAATGAAACTGAGGATACATCTGTATTTGGCTAAAATGACTAGAAAGGACGACAATAACGAAAGCCATATTTAATGTTGCTAAAAATGCAACTAACATCTATGTAAATGATAAGACAAAAGGTTGACACTAAATGATGGTATGCAAAGATTACACTAAAGTATAACATTATAGGAGGCTACTAAAGAGTGACACTTAATGTGGCGACACTAAATGTGGTAAAATTAAACGGTGAGGCTAAAATTAATGTTGACACTAAATGATGACACCAAATGTGCTGGTGCTAAATGGTGACACTTTATGGTGACACGAAAATTGCTGACACTAAATGCGGTAACACTAGTTGGTAACACTCAATTGTGACACTAAATTTGGAGACACTAAATGCGGTAATACTAGTTGGTGACACTAAAAGGTGACACTAAATTTAGTGACACTAAATGCGCAGATCTGAAATGGTGACATTAAATATGCTGACATTAAATAGTGACATTAAGTGTTGACACTAAATGGTGACACTAAATGGGACACTGAAAGTTCTGACTCTCAATCAACTAAATATGGTCACACTAAAAGTTGACACTAAAAGATGGCACGAAATATATTGGCACTAAATCGTGACACTAACTGGTGACACTATATGGTGACAATAACTGTTGACACGACATGGTGACGCTAAATGGTGACACTTAAGGCAGTGACACTAAAGGCAGTGAACTTAAGGCAGTGACACTAAAGGCAGTGAACTTAATGCAGTGACACTAAATATGCTGACACTAAATGTTGACACTAAATGGTGACACTAAATGTAATGACACCAAATGGTGACACTGAATGTGGTGACACTAAATGGTGACTCTAAATGGTGACTCTAAATGTTGACTCTAAACGGTGACTCTAAATGGTGACACTTAATGGTGACACTAAATGGTGACACTAAATGGGACACTAAATGGGAAACTAAATGGTGACACTAAATATGATGACACTAAGCACTGACACTAAATTTTGACACTAAATGGTGACACTTAATGGTGACACTAAATGGTGACACTAAATGTTGACACTAAATAATTGGCACTAAATGGTGACACAAAATGGTGACACTAAATATTGACACTAGATAGTGACACTAAATGGTGACACTAAATCTTGACACTAAATGACGACACTAAATGATGCCACTAAATGCTCTAAATATGGTGGCACTAAACGGTGACACAAAGTGTATTGGCACTAAATCGTGACAATAAATGGTGACACCAAATGTGCTGGCATTAGATGTTGACACTAAATGGTGACTCTAAATGGGACACTAAATGGTGACACTAAATGGTGGCTCTAAATGGTGACACTAAATGGTGGCTCTAAATGTTGACACTAGTATTAATGGTGACACTAAATGGTGGCTCTAAATGTTGACACTACATATGATGACACTAAATGTTGACACTAGTATTAATGGTGACACTAAATGGTGGCTCTAAATGTTGACACTACATATGATGACACTAAATGTTGACACTAGTATTAATGGTGACACTAAATGGTGGCTCTAAATGTTGACACTACATATGATGACACTAAATGGTGGCTCTAAATGTTGACACTACATATGATGACACTAAATGTTTCTGACACCAAATGGTGATACTAAATAATGACGCGGAATGCGCTACCATTAAAGGATAACACTAAATATTGGAACACTGAATGATGACACTAAATGTGCTGACACTAAATTGTGACATTATATGGTGACCATAAATGTTGAGCCTAAATGGTGACACTACATGACCTGACACTAAATCAATTAAATATGGTGACACTACATGACTTGACACTAAATCAATTAAATATGGTGACACTAAATGATGCTTACACTAATTTCTGACACTAAATAGTGACGCTAAATACACAGATATTAAATGATGACACTAAATAGTGACACTAGATGGTCCATTAAAATTGTGTCACTAAATGCTGACACTAAAAGATGCCAGTGAAGGAACAAATGAAAAAGGGCAATAAAAGTTGGCATTAAAAAAACATTCCAGGATGGCACTAAAGATAAAGAAGGAAGACTCAAATCAGAAAATCAAATAAAAGACAAGCCATGAGCTGAGAACAAAACCTGGTGTAGGCCTACGTGATCTGAAGATCTGTACAAAGCTTAAAGTTCAAGACACTAATTGGTGACACTAAATGTGATGAAACTAAAGTGTGTCATTAAATGGTGTCAATAAATGGTGACACTAAATGCTTCTGACACTAAACGTTGATATAAATAGTGACGCGGATGCGCTGACATTAAAGGATGACACTAAATATTGGAACACTGAGTGATGACACTAAATGTGCTGACACTAAATTGTGACATTATATGGTGACCATAAATGTTGACCCTAAATGGTCACACTACATGACCTGACACTAAATCCATTAAATAATTATGGTGACACTAAATGTTGCTGACACTAAAAGCTGACACTACATAGTGACGCTAAACGCACTGACATTAAACGATGACACTAAATAGTGATACTAAATGGTGCATTAAAATTGTTTCACTAACTGCTGACACTAAAAGATGCCAGCGAAGGAATAAATAAAAAAAGGACAATAAAAGTTGGCATTAAAGAAGACATTCCAGGATGGCACTAACGATAAAGTAGGAAGACTCAAATCAGAAAATCAAATAAAAGACAAGCCATGAGCTGAGAACAAAACCTGGTGTAGGCCTACGTGATCTGAAGATCTGTACAAATCTTAAAAGTTCAAGACGGCTGGTAGAGACCCGCCTAGAAATCGATGAGAAAAGAATTGCATTTAATTACAACCGGGGCAGCAAATAGGGAAGATTGGAGCGGAAAAAAAAAACATAAAGAAAGAAGAACCACGCCAGAGACACAGGGTGAAATCGCTAGAGGGCTCAATGTGTGTTTTAGTTTTACATGTTGAAAAGTTGTTCTATTCTAGTTGAGATCAGTGCGCAAGCGTATAAAACTAGCACTCAGAGTGGTAAGTGCGAAAAGGACATAAAGTTCGACAACCGAGTTTCCGTGCATCCAGACTTTATAGTAGAGTGTCTAAGTTTATCTACGTTCTATTTCAACATACTACCCTAGCCGGTTGTAGAGCGTCTAAATATTTCTACGTTCTATTTCAACATACCACCCTAGACGGGTTTGACTACCACCTGCGTAACTATTGTCTGGTGAATGTTTAGTTAAAGTCGATGTTTGTTACTGTAAAACTAAGTAATTTTCTCGATATGACCAGATCTGCACTTTCCGGCTTGATCGTTCGAGCCTCCAGTTAAAAGTACATTTGTGATAACGAAGCAATGAGATAGACAAAGAAAGGGATAGAGAGAGAGAGAGAGAGAGAGAGAGAGAGAGAGAGAGAGAGAGAGAGAGAGAGAGAGAGAGAGAGAGAGAGAGAGAGAGAGAGAGAGAGAGAGAGAGAGAGAGAGAGAGAGAGAGAGAGAGAGAGAGAGAGAGAGAGAGTGACATATTTGAGTTTAGTTGAGTTGGTTTAACGTCCAACATTAGCACTATATAGGATATATTGTGGACAGGACCCAAGACTGACGGCTGTGTTGCCACACACGAGACAGGGTGGGGATACATGATTCCTGAGTCACAACTGACACCAATTGACACAAGCCCAACCAGTAGGGAGCCAAATCGCCAATGCTCGAACAACGAACCTTTTGCATCGGAAGGCGATGTTCTACACATGACCACTGCGCCCCCCGACAAAGAGAGAGAGAGAGAGAGAGAGAGAGAGAGAGAGAGAGAGAGAGAGAGAGAGAGAGAGAGAGAGAGAGAGAGAGAGAGAGAGAGAGAGAGAGAGAGAGACAGACAGACAGAGAGACAGACAGACAGAGAGGCAGAGACAGAAAGAGAGTTGCTAAACTGATAAAGCAGTATTATAGAGAATAACAGATAGAATATAAAGGGAAAAACACTTTAAGAAACGAAACAAACAAATAAACAAAACATGAACATTTGAGATCGTGAGAAAAATAGAGAAAGAAAAACTATTACATTATTTTTTTTAGAACCGTGACTTTTCTTTTTCAAAACATAAGAGACACAAAAGTAGAATATTGTTTGTTTCTTTGTTCCTTCGTTTTTGTTGACCTTATTTTAATTTATTATTTGCACTTTCCAGTTCTGAAAGTGGGACAAAGAAAATATTTTCTCTTTCTCTCCCATCACCCAAGGGACCTAACTGAAGTAGTTTCAAACCAGGGGAGTAACCCATTGTTTTAATATTTAACATGTTTTAATATTTTTTCATTTGAGCTAGCTAGTTCCATTTGCTGTAGACGTGTTTTTTTTCCTATTCTTTTTTTGTGTGTTTTTTTGTGTGTTTTTTTTTTCCTTTGTAGAAATTTGGATCGAATAAACAAGGCTCAGAACACAAGACATGAAAGTTTCTTCTTTCTGCCAGCGTCTTTCTCTCTGTTTAATGGCGGGCGCGGTGGCCCTGGGGTAGGACATCGGCTTCCGACGCAAAAGGTCTGGTTTCGAGTCCTGGCGACTGTGCTCCCTACTGGTTGGGTCGGTGTCAGTGTAATGTGAGCGGCTGAGACAGGAGTCATGGTATCCCCGCCATGTCTCGTGTGTGGCAGTACACAAAATAGTCAGACGTCAGTCTTGGGGCCTTTCCACAGTATAGCCTATATAGTGCAGATGTTGGACGTTAAACCAACTCAACAACAACAACTCTCTGTTTAATAGGAAAAAAATGATATCTTGTTTTGTTGTTGTTGTTGTTGTTGTTGTTGTTGTTGTTTTGGTTCACACAAAACCACGTAAGTGAAAAGATTATATGGTTGGAACTGTCTGAGAGGCTGACACCTTGTCACTGAGTCATTAATGATGAAAGAGGTCAACAGACACATATTAGTAGCAGACGAGACAGCGGAGATATAGAATCATTAGACCTACGTCGCTTTATGACGTCATGTCATCTTGTGCACGATACACGATAAGCGATTCACTCTCTCTTATTTGTTATAGACAAATCGGCTTTTAATGTCTATAAATAGAATTATGCATAACATCAGCGATGGGACTTAGTGATAACTTTATTGTCCTGTTGTTCATCGTTTAGAAATCTTTTGTTCCAGCAAAAAAAACCCACATAAACAAACAAGAAAAGACAAAGAGATATTAGTCGTATAATATACAAATAATCCGTTCGCTTTCTTCGTATATCACGGGCTTATTTTTTCTAGTTCTTCTTTTGTTTTGCTAACGGTCTTTCGGTTTTTTTTCCTTCTAATTTCCTTTGTTTATTCAAAAAATTTCTCCAAAAGTTTGCTAGAACTCTGATTTCTAACTACTTCGATGCTTTAACCATAAGTTTTAATTCTAAAAGATACCCTAGTAGAAGCCAATAGTTCAATCAGTCAGTAGTAGTGGCAGTAGTAGTAGTAGTAGTAGTAGTAGTAGTAGTAGTAGTAGTAGTAGTAGTAGTAGTAGTAGTAGTAGTAGTAGTAGTAGTAGTAGTAGTAGTAGTAGTAGTAGTAGTAGTAGTAGTAGTAGTAGTAGTAGTAGTAGTAGTAGTAGTAGTAGTAGTAGTAGTAGTAGTAGTAGTAGTAGTAGTAGTAGTGTAATAGTAGTAGAATTAATGGTAGTAGTAGAAGTAGCAGTAAAGGTAACTTATACAATGAATATTATCATTAATATTTGCACCTCGCGCGTTACCTGACATGCACTGGGGGTGTTACCCTTTCCTTACGGCACGGCTATTGATTCATAGACAGCAACATGAAGATCGTGAGGTAGATGCGACGTGGGTTGACTTAACGACATTGAAATAAGGACGCTAATTAAGTGCGACACACCGGATATCTGTAACAACTGCTCACAATGCGCATGACGCATAAAACCGGAAATCGTATATTATGTTTTTTTAGTTACTTCTGGATCTGGTCTTGATGAACGTGTTAAAGTTGGCGCCGCATAAAATACCATACTGGTTGGGTCGGTTTCAGTTTAATGTGATCGGCTGAGACACGCCCTGTCTCGTGTGTGGCAGCACATAAAATTGTCAGACGTCAGTCTTGAGTTCGTTTTATAAAAACTTGATGAAGATTGTAACGCATGTACTATAAGTTGATCTATTATTTCCTCACCCTTTTTTGGTGCGTAACTTTTGGGTAGCGGATCGGCTAGATCTATGTACATTATCTTGTTTGGTTGCATAACGTTTGTATTTCAAGCCTAAGAATTTAGTTTTGTTTATTGAACACAGCCCGCACTTGTATGGTCAAGATTCTTCTCGAATCTCCGACTTAGTTCTAGCATAGTAATGACCTCGTCGCCCCTTGTTTACCTTTGTTTTGATTGGTTGCTAATTGCTAATGACGTGTACTGAGAATGTTCTCTTATGACTTATGTAATTCCTTTTCTGGATGATTCGACGAGATTTTGTATAAATAAGAATCTAAATTATATTTAGTCAGTCAACATTGAGTCTCCAGTAAGTCAACAACATTGAGTCTACAGTGAGTCAACATCATAGAGTTTATAGTGAGTCGACATTGAGTCTATAGTGAATGATTAATGAGTCAACCTACTGATATTGTACAGTCTAGCTCTTATGTTGGATTAAACAGTTTGCAATTGTTACTTGCGGACTTCGGACTTATTTTCTACGGACGAGTCGTGTGATTGGCTGTGTATATTTTCAATACCCCTAGACAAACAGAGCCTAACAGATCACCATCATCATCACAAATCTGTTACAAAGATAAAATTGACGAAACCAAAGCAAGATTACCTTTTCAGCAAAAACAACAACCGCCCCCTACATCCCACCCCTCGTTTCACGATAATTATGTCAAAACAAAAAATAGTAATTTTCTTTCTTTGAAACTTGTTTAACATTAAAACAAAAATGTCTTATGTGAAAAGGACAGATCTCCAAAAGGGAATCTGACAATATTTCAGACTGATGTCTCCCCACCCCCTAAAAAAAACCGAAATGAAAATAACACTCTTGAGACTGAAGTAAAGTAGATCTAGATGGAAAGGATTTTATTAAAACTGTGAAGAAAAGTTGAAAATCAATGAATAATGAGTTGATGATGATAGATCGAGGAAGGAAAAAGGCTTTTTTTTTTTCTTTGACGCTGCTTGTCCGAAAAACGCGTAGAGAAGATTTGTTCAATTGCTGTGATTATGTTTTTTTCTGCACTGAAAAGCACGGTGCGAAATGTCATAGAGCAATTTCAGTCTCAAAGACAAACGCGGTAAATAATGATTGGAGTTTTAGAGTAGTTTTACTTAGCTGCTGTATGTTATAGTAAAAAAAAATTATAAATTGTGATAGACTGATGAATTCTAGTTCACTGGATAAAATTTAGTTTAATGCATATTAAAACAATAACTTGATTTAATTTCTTTTTTCATTTCGTTGTCTTTGGCGATATAGAGAGAGTCTAGAGAAGGTATCTACGTTGAAGAAGAGAAGGAAATTGTTTACAAAGGAGAGATGGAAAATACGTGAACCTGAAAGCGAATCATAATTTGAAAGAAAAAAACCTTTGTGAGACAAAGACAACACAAAGGGATATAGCGTATGGAAAGATAGAGGAAAGAGAGAGAGTGAGATAGAGAGAGAGAGAGATAGAGAGAGAGAGAGAGAGAGAGAGAGAGAGAGAGAGAGAGAGAGAGAGAGAGAGAGAGAGAGAGATATTGATATACTGAGATATTGACATGTTGATATACTGAGATATTGACATATTGATATACTGAGATATTGACATGTTGATGTAGCCTACTGAGAAATTAACATGTTGATATTCTGAGATATTGAAAGGTTGATGTACTGAGATATTGAAATATTGATATTCTGAGATATTGAAAGGTTGATGTACTGAGATATTGACATAATTATTGATATACTGAGATAATTAAAATATTGTGAATCTCAGGTAATTGTTTTTTTTTAAATTTTAAATATTAGACCAAGGTAGAAACATTAGGAAATCTAAAACTTCACTTCACAGCTTTTCTTTTATTCGCCCCAAACACTTCTAAAATGTTATCTCTTCTAGTAGAAAATTAATCTCTCTCTTTTTCTCTCCCTCTCTCTCTTTTGAATTAGATGTTGACATGTTATGATGGTGAGATATTGTTATACTGAGATATTAACATGTTAAGATTGTGCGATATTGATATACTAATATGTTAACATGTTCATATACTGAGATATTAACATACTGAAATGACAAGTAGTTGATATACAAAGATTTTCAAGTATGTATATACTGCGATGTTAACATGTTGACATGATGAGCTGTTTAGAGGCGAGAGTGTTGAGATGTTCAGGAATGTATAATTATACTGCGATGTTAACATGTTGACATGCTGAGTTGTTGATATACTAAGAATGTAAGTTAAGATGTTCCGGCATGTATATACTGCGATGTTAACATGTTGACATGATGTGTTGTTGATATGCGAAGGTGTTCACATATTGATTTGGGATGTTGATATGTTTAGATAATGAGTTGTTGATATACAAAGATGCTCAAGTCTGTATATACTGCGATGTTAACATGTTGAGATGATGAGTTGTTGATATACTAAGAATGTAAGTTCAGATGCTCAGGTATGTATATACTGCGATGTAAACATGTTGAGATGATGAGCGGTTGATATACTAAGGTGTTCATATATTGATATACTGCGATATTAACATACTGAAATGACGAGTTGTTGATATACAAAGATTTTCAGGTATGTATATACCGCGATGTTAACATGTTGACACGATGAGTTGTTTAGAGGGGAAGACAGTGTTGAGTTGTTGACATACAAAGATGCTCAGATATGTATAGTGCGATGTTAACATGTTGACATGATGAGCTGTTTAGAGGCGAGAGTGTTGAGATGTCGAGGCCCTGAGACACTCGTTAACAAACCAGGACTGAGGGTGGACATGTGAGGACGTGTCTCTGGCAAGCCTGGGGGTAACCCCGTTAGACAGGAGGAGGAAACTCGTGACATAAATCGATACATGGTTCTTGTTAGTTCCTCGGGTTGCGTTCCTTGGCGGCCGCTAGTGAGTTGTGGGTTGTGGGTCCTATTCTCCATCTAGTGGACAGCTGAGTGGTAGGCCAAGTTGTTCTGTCTATCTGCCTGTTTATATTCTTGTCTTTCTTTCTGTGTCTCGACTCTTTCTCTTTCTTTTACTCTGTTACTCTCTTTCGTTTCTCTCTCCTCTACTCTTTCTCTCTCACTCTCTCTCTCTCTCTCTCTCTCTCTCTCTCTCTTTCTCTGTCACTAAACATCTCACTCTCTGACTTTATGTGTGTCTTTTCTCTCTGTCACCCTCTCAACCAATCTCAATTACACACACTCTCTCTCTCTCTCTCTCTCTCTCTCTCTCTCTCTGCCACTCTCCCCCGCCTGTACACGACTTCTACTTGTTAAACTAAGTGGAGTATGCAATCTTATACAGGCCGCCTTGTTGTCTATTGTTTAGCTCTGTGTCAATATAATGGACCAGAAGTATTCCACTCCTGGGCTCAATCAACGTCTTTGAAGACGTAGGAGAGAGTGTTACACTAGAGAAAGAAAGAGAGAGAGAGAGAGAGAGAGAGAGAGAGAGAGAGAGAGAGAGAGAGAGACAGACAGACAGACAGACAGACAGACAGACAGACAGACAGACAGAAGAGGAGAGAGGAGACAGACAGACAGACAGACACACAGAACAGAGACAGTAAGAGAGAGAGAGAGAGAGAGAGAGAGAGAGAGAGAGAGAGAGAGAGAGAGAAGTGTTATGCTGGCTTTGTCTCTGATTTGGAAATATAAAAACTAAGTAAATTTATAATTGGGAATACTCACGTAAATTTTAGTAGCGGTAAATGCAAAGTGCTTGGGGTATACTTTTACGGACTCACACAATATAAACATTGATATCTACATAATGTATACCCCGGTGAAGTTATTTCTGGCGCATAGAGCATACCTTTTTTTTAAATATGCTCAATACAAAATTAATGTTCTTCATTGTTATCATTTCTATTGTTATAAATTCATTGTTGACCTACTTCAGACAAAACGAATAGGTAGACCCACAATTCGACAGGCTCTTCAACTCTACGCACTTATTTTTATCTATATATAACGCTCCAAAGACAATTTCCTGTTGACGGACTTCAAACAAAACAATTGCCAGACCCACACTATGACGGGGTCACCCTAACAAAACACGACCAGGCCGTATTTCTATCCGTTTATTTTTCTGTGATGTAGTCACGTGCCACTCAGTACCAGAGCGACCGCCATTTTGCCCGAGGCAGTTCCAACCCCAACCAGCCAATCAGATGGCGGTAACGAAGTCTAACCGAAGTCTGGGGGTAGCTGCGCCGGCAATTCTTAGAAATGCTCGGGGCCATCCAACCAGGACGGTGGCTATTTTTAGATCCGCAGGACCTAATGATTGGAAGCAAAACATCCCCAAATTTCCCGGAAAAAAAGAAGAAAAAAAAGTGGAAAGGCTAATGATGCGGGAATTGTCCTACTCCTTCAGGGGGTGCCTCTTGGTCAATTTTTTCATAACTCCAGAGAAATGTGACGTCAAAAATATTCAAATACACATAGGAATGACGTCAAACCAATATGGGGCAATTATGATGTTAGAGCCTTGAACGTGGTTGACTCATGGTTTCATCAAGGCAGTATAAACCGGTAACGCGATTTATGATTACAGTATAATGAGTGACAGGCATGACTAGAAACAACGGCATAATTATCGTTGCGATCCTGACATAAGAAATATTTCTTCTACTTTTCTCCACCTTCTCTGTCGTTCTCTTTCTCCTTATTTCTGTTCTTCTTCGTCTAACTCATTCTTCTTTATAGACTGCTTTCGGCTGCCTTTTCTCACTATTTCTCTGTCTTTCTCTTTCTCTCTCGCTCTCAATCTATCTATCTATCTATCTATCTATCTATCTATCTATCTATCTATCTATCTATCTATCTATCTATCTATCTATCTATCTATCTATCTATCTATCTATCTATCTATCTATCTATCTATCTATCTATCTATCTATCTATCTATCTATCTAGAATCAATAACCTGTGTCAGAGATAAGGCCTCCATGAGTTCATGCCATGTCACCGTGTAAACAAACCTTTACGTTTGAAGGAAAAGACGAGTGATCTATGTTCATATAATTATTTTATTCTTAAAGCAGAGTAAGCCCGAAATGGTACTAAAAAACCTCTGAGATTATCAGCCCACTAGCCCACTCACAAATTCCTATTGACAAACTGTTCTTTAATTTGCTTTGATAAATTGACCATGCAGGAAAAATGTCATTGCTTACAAACAATAGACACCAAGACTCACCGTTTGGCAACCTATACTATTCCAAAGAAGAAGAGAAACAGACACAAACTGAGATGGAAATAAGAAAATTATCGAATATCAGCTCAAAATGCAATTGATGTGAACGATAAAAGACTGTAGAAAAAGGTTCTAGAGAGCTTCTCTTCAAGGTACATCCGACCTAGATTTGGCTTATTAATATGCTTGATGTTTTGATGCAAAGTTGGGTTTATTTCGGTGACTTATCCTTTATCATTTTCTGTTTTTCATACGTTTCGGCATAGCCTGTAAGACAGAAAAAGATGAAAAAATAAGGTTAACACTTTTAAAACAGTATACTAACTTAAAGACTTTTTTTACATTAAGAGAATGAGAACAACAAAACATTCAACAATGAAAAAACAATTATTTTTAAAGTGTGCACACAGTTTTGACGATTTACTTTGCTAAATAAATTTATAAATTATGTTAGGGTAAAAATGTATTGATGCATAAAAGTTAAAGTACCACACTCCCTTTCACACATATAACAAATAACAGAACAAACCTAAACAGAAAAACACTCACACAGTAAACAATCTTGGCAATGACAAAGGGAAATAAACTTTGAATTTACCTAAAAATCATTGATAACCATGGTTATTCCCCTTTAAAAGTAAAACATCTTTGTTGTTGTTGTTGTTGTTGTGGTCATCGTCGTCGTCGTCTTCTTCTTCTTTTTCTTCTTCTTCTTCTTCTTCTTCTTCTTCTTCTTCTTCTTCTTCTTCTTCTTCTTCTTCTTCTTCTTCTTCTTCTT
>RQTK01000269.1:126946-144545 GCA_003991915.1 Elysia chlorotica | reverse complement strand
TCTGTCTGTCTGTCTGTCTGTCTGTCTGTCTGTCTGTCTGTCTGTCTGTCTGTCTGTCTGTCTGTCTGTCTGTCTGTCTGTCTGTCTGTCTCTCTCTCTCTCTCTCTCTCTCTCTCTTAGCATCCCCTAATCTATCTATCTATATATATATATATATATATATATAGATATATATATCAATTCTCTCTCTCTCTTTCTCTCTCTCTCTCTCTCTCTCTCTCTCTCTCTTTGTCTATCTCTCTCTCTCTATCTCTATAAGCATACCCTATTCAATCATCACCTCTCGTTTCTCCCAATATATTAGGTCTTCACGGTCTCTTTGATTCACATTAATTTTTTTTCCATTCATTTCTTTGTCTCTTCCTTCCTTCTCTCTTTCCAACCCAAACTGGTAACTGCATATTAGACCCCAGGAATAAGGTTTTCTCTCGCCTGGGGACAAAGTTCCGTATGACGTCAGTTACCCATTATCTCTCTCTCTCTCTCTTTCTCTCTCTCTCTTCCTCTTTTTCTCTCTCTCTATCTCTCTCTTTCTATCTCTCTCTGTCTCTCTCTCTCTCCGAGTAACTAAGAGTTGCGTAACCCTCTCTCTGTGTAGATATTCAGCTAACTTTGATAAGTATTTAAATAAAAACTATTAGAAAGAAAGAGGTAGAGATAGATAATAGATAGATAGATAGATAGATAGATAGATAGATAGATAGATAGATAGATAGATAGATAGATAGATAGATAGATAGAGAGAGAGAGAGAGAGGGAGAAGAAGAGAGAGAGAGAGAGAGAGAGAGAGAGAGAGAGAGAGAGAGAGAGGGGGGGCAAATAGTTCTTCTTTAGCCCACATACATTTCTCGATATCATTAATAAATTTATTGCTCCGAAGTATTTTTATTGGTAATTTTTTAATAGGAACTATACATGTAATTGTTACTAGTCTGTTTTTTTTTCTGCTTTGTTTCTATTTTTTGTTGACTGTTATTAATAGAAGTTATAAAATCGATTCTTAATTTTTTTTTCCATTTCAGAGCGAAATTGAACGAATGATCTGTACTTGACTCTCTTCATTAGACAGCACATAACCATCAAAAGGATCCTGGATATTTGATGTGATAAAACAAACAACAACAAAAAAAACGTAGACAACCAAAAAAATGAGACATGGTTTACAAGCACCAAGGTCGAAACAACGCCCAGGAAAAATGATGATGAAGTTCGAGTCTCACCTATTTTAAACTGTAAGAGCTTCTGGTGTGAAGAACATAAACATCTTGGTTCTAAACAGTAACCCAAAGACAGGAAACCTATTATATAGCATTTATTCCTTTTTATAAACTTTGTCTTATAAAAAGAAACGTTACTCATTTTTTTTGCACGAGGTAATTATTTCATTTATGTCCCCTGAGATTGACTTGGACAGTGTTGAGTGCGATAAGAGTAACAATTATTTTATAATTATAATTTAAAACAGGTGTCACTTTTGACATTCATTTTAACGTATATGAGAGATAGCTCAAGTTTTGCTCTTCTCTTCAAGACGGGATGGAATAAAAAAAACCCGTTTTATGCAGACTGGGGAATCTGGGATTCTATTTACAGCCAAAACAAAATCTTAAAAAACAAAACAAAAAAAAAAACAACTAAAAAAACAAAAACATTCCCCCCAAAACCCAATCAGTGGTCGGGCTAATAATATCACCTCAGACTCGATCGAGTCTCGCGGAGTCTCGTGAAAGGGAAAGAAAATTCTCACCAGCTCAGCATCTCGGCATCTCGACATCTCGACATCCATTTGCTGCCCAGCCCTCGGGCTCTCTCCCGCTCGTCCATTGTAGACGCCAGGTTTTCGCGGTAACGAGGTGATCGGGGCCGAGGGATCCCGTCGACAGAGTCCTCTCTACTAGGCCCCTGTGGATCTGGAGGCAGCGAAAGAGGAATTTAATCACAGACACACAGATAATAGGCATCGAAGGGAGGGATAAAAGGCATGGGGGTCTGGGGGGAGTGACGGAGTGAGGGAGTGAGGGAGCAAGGAGGAGAAGGAGGAAGAGGTATAGGAAATTGTGAATCTGTCTTTTTTTCAGTTATTGTACGTTTTTAAGGTTTTGTAATTAGATCTGGAAGAGAAAGGGATAAGTCCAATCACGAAGGGAGGGATAAAAAGCATGGTTTGTAGGGAGGGACGGAACAAACAAGAATAGGAGGAGTGAGTGGTTGAATGAGAAGGAAGAAGAAGTATAGGAAATTGTGAACCTGTCTTTTTCTTAACATTCTACAGTCTTTTTTCAGCTATTGTGGGTATTGATGGTTTTGTAACTAGATCTGGAGGCAGCGAAAGAGGAATTTAATCATAGGCACACAGATAATAGGCATCGAAGGGAGGGATAAAAGGCATGGTTTAGGGGGAGTGACGGAGTGAGGAAGCGAGGAGGAGCAAGGAGGAGAAGGGGGAAGAGGTATAGGAAATTGTGAATCTATCTTTTTTCTTAATCTTCTACAATCTTTTTTAAAACTATCATGGGTATTGATGATTTTGTAATTAGATCTGGGGCAGAAAGAGAGGAGTCCAACCATGAAGGGAGGGATAAAAGGAATGCGGTGGAGGGAGGGACGGAGCAAAAAAGAGAAAGAGGAAGAGGCATAGGAAATTGTGAATCTGTCCTTTTTCTTAATCTTCTAAGTCTTTTTTTCAACTATCGAACGTATTGATGGTTTTGTTATTAGATCTGGGTCCAATCACGAAGGGAAGGATAAAAGGCATGGAGTGAAGAGAAAGAGGAAGAGTAAAAAGAAGAGGTAAAGGACTTTGTCAATCTGTATTTACCTTTTTTACCTCCTGTCTTGATTTTTTAAACTGTTGTATGAATTGGATGATCTCTTTTTTAGATGCCGTTTTTTTTCCTTCTCTTGCAGGATACTGTTATCTTGTCTGCCAAGGTGAAGGTGTAAATATACGAAGAATGGCTGTCTCGGATATTTTTATCATTTAAACAAAGGAGGGGTCTGAAAAACAAACAAACACATTTTTACATCATGACTATTGAGTCAGATAACTGAATTCTTTTTTTTTTATCGGAAAACTCTATGATCTGTATTTTTTATATAACTCTCAGTAAAGCAAAAAGGAAAGAACAAAAAATGAACGCACGGAGTTTGTTTACAAACAGTCAGATCTGAAGTTTGATGAAAGCGCAAAACTGAAACGAAAAACGCGTGAATTACAAGCTGTCGCACTTCTGTGTGTCTGGCTGAAAGAGGACTTGGATTGAGACAGGAACATAATAGAAAAGAGACAAGCATAGACAAAAGAAAAAGTGAATAAAAAAAAGAGAGGAAAGAACATCGTCGAAAAGAGAAGAGAAGTGGACACAGATTAAAAAAAAAAACAAGAGCAGTGGGCGTAGAAAAAAGAGGCAAGAGTGGCAAGACATATAAATGTGACAATAAAAACAGACATAAATACACCAGACAAGATAGACAAGCATAGATACGAGAAGCGGGAACCGATAAATGACACAAGATAGACTGTCATAGATACGAGAAGCGGTTAACCATGAGATAAGTGAGTTAGACAAAGAAACAACAGACAAAGTAGAAAAGCTTGGATACACCAGAAAGGAGAGACCGTCATAGATACACTAGATACAAGAATCGGGTACCCATAAATAACAAAAGAGAGGCAGGCATAGGTAGAAAAGCAAGGACACAACAGACAAGAGAGACCCGCACAGTGCATAGAAGTGGACCACTCCAGACGGCAGATGACAGGTGAGTGTTCTTCGGGCCAGCATGAGGGATGAGATTGGTGGTCTAGTGATGGCGAACTCGGCTAGAGACCCGCAAGGCTGCGGCTTGATCAGGGTGGGTGACGGCTGGGGGGTTCGCCTCGACCAGCTGGACGCTACGGACAAGAAACTGCTGCGGTCACTTCTGAGCGCGGGCTGGGGGAATGGCAAGGAGGTGTCCGGCAGTACCAGACAGTTGCCGGAAATTCCCGGTGGTGGCAAGGAGAAAGACTTACCAGCCGGGATTGGAACCACGACCCCCTGGGGGAAAAGCCGGAGCGCTGAGGATGACACTGTGTCCGAGTTGTCGGTCAAGACCAGGGATAGCGATCCGCACGTAATGACATCGTCTTCGGCGAGTTTTACCACGCCAACGTCTTCGGGAAAAGTTCCAGAAACTTCGACGACGTTCCGGGGAGGCGCTGTTGTGAGACCTGGCGGGAACAATCAGCTGCGCTCGGGTTTTAATGCGCGGAGGCTCGAAGAGGACAAGAGTCAGAGCGGCAAGAGACAAAGCGGCAGCTGCTTCGACCGCTCCATGCGCGTGTTGGAGTGGTTGGACGCCGACTGCGGCACGCGGCTCACGCGGCACTACGAGCAGGCAGGCGGCTGGCGGCACGCGAGAGACATGTCGCCAACACCGACGTTTTCGGCGTCTCCCCCGCCGGCTAAAGGTGGGGACGGCGGGAAACAAGGAGCCCCCGCCAAGCGTTCTTCCAGGCAGGGTCTGTTCATCCACCTCCCTAAAGGCGGCATTTTAGCCGCGTCGGCCGCGCAGCAGGGTCACATAATCCAGCACCAGTTGGTTGCGGGGTCGCCTAAAGGCGCATCCAGACCGCCGCTTAGACTGACGCGGAGTCATATTCTGAGCCACGCCACGGACCTCTGGCACGGCTACGTGAAGGACTCTGAAGAGGAGAGCGATAGCGTCACGGGAGGCGGCAGTACGGGCAGCGCGTCAGGAAGCGGCGTCGGCACGCCCAAGAAACGCGCGCTGCCCGAGCTGTTTCAGGCCAAGCCGCGGCTAAGCGCCATCCCGCGAGGCGTGTTCACTGCCGACGGAGACACGAGTAGCGTCGGTAGCCTCGGTAGCGTCGGCAGCGACGACAGTTTCCTGGCCGACGATAACAATATTCTGTTCGACGCCTCAGATGATGATGAGGATGACGACCAAGACGACGATGATATGGTCCTCGCACTCCGACGCTGGGAGGATGAGCAGCTGGCGCAACAGGAGGCTCTTGACGAGATCTCCATGCAAGAGTACGTCACCAGCAGTGAGGAGGAAGACAGCAACGACGATGATGACGACGATGACGATAAAAACAGCGTCAAGGTAAGCGGCAAACTGCGAGACGGCGCCGTGAACCGAATGAAATTCTCCTCCTCCAAAGACGAGGTCGGGGAGGACTCGGACAGTAGCGAGGACGAACTGGTCAAGGCAATCAGAGCCTGGCAAGAGGAGCAAGAGAAGTTCGCCCGCCTGCAGCAGCTGCAGCAACAGAGGCGGTCGTCCCTGGTCCACCAACCGCCGCCTCTCACCCCCGTCATGGAGGAAGAAAAGGAGCCCTCGACTCCCGCCTCGAACTCCCCGTCATGGGAACCGTTCGGGTACTTCTACCGTGAACGGAACTTGCTCGTTTACCAGGTAGGCGGGCCGACCTCTGGCCGGAATGTCCCCGCCCACTTGCTCCACCACCAGCCTTACTGGTGGGAGGATATTAGCAGCGTGAGGGAGGGTCCATCTTCCCCTCCCGTCATAGCTAAAAACAGAAAGAACATCTTTAGTTCAGACTCCAAAGCAGAGAGTAGGGGGTCTAGGAACTCTAAAGATGCTAGTATGGCGTCAGAAGCAACATCTAGTCACCCGGCTAGTAAATCTAAGTCAAAGCCAAGTCCACTAACTTCTTTCTTACGCCCCCAAAAGCCTTCGGTGTCGTCTCTGGCATCGTCGTCATCATCTTCCTCATCCTCATCTCCATCAAAGCTGTCGTTGTTACCAGCGCCAACCAACGCACAACCATCTTTGCTCCCGTCTCCAACGTGTTCTCTGAAACGGACACCGCCGTTTTTGAACCTTTCCTCTACATCGCTTAACGCACCGCCAAACTCACCCAACCCTATTGCCTCCCCTTGTTTACACTCGCCAATGTACGCGCTGCCCTCGCCAAAGCTCTCTTCGTCAAACCGTGCTATAAATAGATCACAGTCAGTAGGTCTACACCAAGAAACCTCAACTGGCCTTGAACCTGACGACATCGGTACCTTACCAAAACCACTTCAACAATCCAAGTCGCGCATTTCCCTCGCTCCATCACCTCGCTTCGGAACCAGCGGAGTAAATAACGCGAGAACCAAACACGGTATGACATCATCGACATTGGTGTCATCAGATTTGCCATCAACACAACCACTGTCTTCGTCAAGCCAGGCATCGCTCGGCCTCGGCCCCAACTTCCACCACACTCCCCCCATGCCCCCAAGCTCCCCCCTCATTAGCCGCAGCCCCGGGCCTCCCGACTTTGACGCCCTTTTCGCCAGGCAGGACACAGACGCCTCGAGGGGCGGACACACGAGTCCGATAGACAGACCAGTCGCCGCGGGCGCTCAAAGCGGAGCTGACTGCGTCGGAAATTTCTCGGAAAAAGAAACAGGCTCTAGCACTGGCATCAGTAGGAGGATGCTGAGAGAGAAACGGGAAAACCCCTTCTCTTACACATCCTTCGATTCTGGTCTGGACAGACGCGCGTCACATTTTAACTCATCTTCCTCCGGAAGCAAATCTACTTCCGGTAGTAGTGGATCGGGTATTGACAAAATTGGACAATTTTTCAGGAAAGTTGGGAATAAATTATCCGGCTCTGACCATCAGTCTAAACAGCAGCAACAACAACAACAACAGCAACAACAACATCAGACCCTACACCCAAGGCTGACTTCTGCAGCGTCATCACCACAGCCAAAACAGCGGCATCACAGCGCAGACAACGGCAGTAAAGGGAAACAACCCAAGTTTACCAGTTCCTGGAAACTCTCCATATCCTCTCCGTCCATTTCTCCCACGTCAGACTTTTCACAAACTCCATCACTTCTTAAGCCCCCACCCTCCCCCTCTGCTTTAAAACAGAAGCGCGACGCTTCAAGCCCTCTTCACTCACCTTGCGCGGCTACCAGCTCAGACCCTACGGCGGCTAGCGCGTTCGTCTCGCGCTGGCAAGCCGGCGCCTCCTGGGCCGTGGGTTCGAATCTCAACGACAAGCAGAAACAGAAACAGTCGCAGAGTGATACGCACGTGCCGCGCGACGAGAAAGACACGCTAGAAATCCCAACCACGAGCGCTATCTTTAGGAATCTCAGCGCCGATAATATTAACAGTACTAAGGACGAGAGCCTAGAAAACGCCGAGAGGTGGCGAAGGAAGACCGACGCGGGCTTAGTCGGTAATGTGTTTATAAAGGGCGGTTCGAGCAACTCGACACAAGCTAGCGCCGCCTCGACTCAGAGCTCGGTTAACCCTCCCGCCTTCCCCTCCTCGCCTCTCGCTCAACATGTCGCGCAAAGAGCGGCGATAATTAAGGAACCGAGGGCTGTGAGTTTGGTCGCAGGGGGAGGGGTGATAGAGGGAGGAGGGAGGGAGGCGGGTGGCGCGAGTGAGAGGCCCGCGGATTCAATTGTCAGCCCAGGCGCTCACCCCCCCTGTGTACTGCCCCTCTCGCGCGCGGAGAAGCGAGGCTGGGGCGAGGGAAGCAGGGCGGACTCGCTGAGCGGTGAATCCAACTCGGGAACGACAGATGCGAGTGTGGCCGCCGCGAGAAAAGGAAAAAGCAACGTCAGTCAGGCGACAACGTCTACTTGTGTGACGGGTAATTACCAGCCACATACATATCACTTTCAGACTCAAAATCAACAACAGCAACAGCAACAACAACAACCGTCGCAGGCGTCGCTACCACAGCAGCAATACAGCTCAGGGAAAGTGTTTCTAGCGTGCGGCGAGGCGCAGCCTTTCATTGTTCCTCAGTCGTACCAGCACAGTCAGCATTTCCAACAGCAGAAACAAATACTGAGACATTGTTATAGTGCTGGCGAACAACAGAAAGAACAACAACAGCAACAGCAACAACAACAAAATAAACAGGCCCAAGGACCCAGCCGCCTGTTCCCAAGAAGTAACCTGAGTCTGAGCAGCAAGACGTCAGATCTCCTGCTCGCAACGTCTAGAGAGCCGGATCCAGTTTCGCCAAAACCAGGCTCAGACGACGGGAACAAGACGTCTAGCGCTTCAGCTGCCTCATCTGGCGCTCCCGCCACCACCGAATCCGCAAAGTCCAAGAAAGGATTCGTCCGGCGATACTTCACCTTCGATACCGAAAGTAAAAGTACCGACCGGGAACCACCGGTACAGAAGACCAAAGGCGTTTTCAATTTCGGATTCTCCTTCTCTAATGGAGAAAGCAGCGCGACTGCCGCTAGCTACACGTCTAGCGGGGTCGGCGTGACCGCGAGATACACGCGCCATGAGGACGAGACTAGTACTGGAGAGATCAGCCACGGAAAACTGAGGGCGGGGAAGAGCGCAGGAGGAGCGATCACAACAACGGCGTCTTCGGCGACGGCAAACGCCTACAGGGAGGCTTTGCTCAACTCCAGGTCGGTGACGTCAGAGAGATCTTCCTCCACGAGTAGCGACGAGCGCAGCCCGAGAATTATCGCGGGCGGAGGTGGAGGCGCGTGCGGGGGTGTGAGTGACGGCAACACACTGGCTATCCCTGGCGCGGGGGCGGGAAGGGGAGACAAGGACAACGCGGCAAGCCCCAGGAGAAGTTCTCACGGAACGTGTAACCATCTGTTCCTACAGCAGCAGCAGCAACAGCAGCAGCAAGGGCCTAGCGGCAGAAAGTCTCCGCTACCACCACAACAACAACAACAGGACTCGCTCCAGCATCAGATCGCCAAGGTGAAGAAATCGCCCTCGCCTGTGAGGAGTCAGCTGCTTAGAGCATTCCATAACAACTCGTCGTCGCTCTCGTCCAACTCGTCCTGCGGCTATGGCGGGGCGGCGGGCGTGGGCAGTGTGACTAGCCCGCCCATCTCACCGCCCCCGCATCCCGACACGGACCGACACGCGTCCTCCAGTTCCAGCGTGGAGACGAGTCCCAGACGTTTCGCCGCCGACCTCCCGCCCGCCAGCTACCGGGGCCGCAGGAAGTTTTCTGACACGGGCCTGACGCCCATACCGCGCCGTCTGCTGACGGACGGAAGGCGGGGCTCGCTAACCGACGAGAGAACGCTCGTCTCCGCCAAGTCGAAACTAGGAAAGCTCAGGAACCAGGGGAGAAAGTCCTCGGTGGCGGCCCTCGTGAAGCAAATCCATAACCTTTGGGACGACGATGATGATGAAAATGATAACGACGATGACGATGGATATAACGACGATGATAGTGATGCTGAAAAAGGTGAAGGAGGGAAGAGTAACAAAAACAAGAAAAAGTCCAGTTCCAGAAGGCCCTCTGGAAGCCTCTTATGCAGTTTCGATGATCAAATTCTGTTCGACAAGCGGAAGAAAAAATTCCCGTTATCGTTCACAGGGGGCAGCAAAGATAAAAACAACGCGTCAGGTTCTAGCTCTGGCAATAACGGCGTCGTCACGAGAGAGGACGCAGCCCACGGCGATCGCAAAGCCGCGAGAAAACCGGACCATGGCGAGGGGGGAGGCGGGGGCGAGGGCAGAGAAGCGAAGAGAGGATCAGGAGGGAGCGGTACCACGGAGGGGGGAGGAGGAGGAGGAGGAGGTGTGGGGCAGTCAAGTGCCAAAATCAGAGGCGGCAGTGCGATTTCTGACCCGAGTTTCGTCCCCTGTGTCCCCGGGCTATCAACACTGGACGGAACGCTTGCGTCCTTATCTGCCACGGTAAGCTCAGCGGCCGACTGCGCCGACAGATTTCATTACCTGGACGGAAGTGGTTCCGGCGGAAGTAGAATTACCCATAATGACCTGTCTTCATGCCCGTGTAATGCCGGCGGCGGCGGGAATAGCTCGGCTGTTTCTTCCTCTTCCACTGCTGTTTATGGTAGTACTAGTAGTAGTAGTAGTACTGGTGGTCCTGGGGCTTGTCTAATCTCCAGCGAACTGGTAGCGCCCGTAGCTCAAGTGGCAGGGAGACAACTTGTCGCGACAGCGGTAGGGGGCGCTGCGGCTTGCCTCGAGGCTTCAGACGGTTTATTATCTCGCGGTGACGGGGCCACACCTCTCCACTCGTCGGGCCGCGAGCCCTCGCCGCTAAGCTCGGCTTTTGGTGGAGCGACAAGTGCTTTCAACGGCACGCCCGGCAGTTTTTCTAAAGGCAAACATACCCAGCAGAATCAACACGGACTCACTGGAGCGGGGTCGAAGAAAACCGCCACCGTCCAATTTCAGCCGATTGTAAGTTGGGACGACACGACTGTCCCCGCCAAAAGCCCTGTGTTCCCTGCGCTACGATCAGTGTTAAAACAGGGAGCAAGGCGGCACTCATCTTTCGCCGGTTTCACAGACTCGGACGAGAACATCTTCAGCAGTCCATCACCCTCTCCGACGCACCCGGACTATCATAGACAGGTACCGCCATCTTCCTCATCACCCGGCAAGCGCGCACCCCTGAGTCATCAGGACAGTGTCGGATCCGCCCTCAGCCGACACGCTAAATCAGCCGGCCTGCCAAAATCGAAAACGTCCGACGTCTTCCGGAGCATTCTCAAACCGCCTGAGCGGGCGGCAGCGGCAGTCGTAGCCCAGGCGATCGATTCTGTGGGTGGGACGGCGGGAGCGGTAGCATCAGCTACCACGTCACAGCTCTCATCCATAAACCCTTCATCGTTTACGGCCGGCGGCGAGAAAAAACGCTCAAAGTCTGTATCGCCCAAAGCAAAGAAAACGGACAAAGCTTCGGAGCAAGACTACCACAACAACAGCTGCAGTAGCGGCGCTGGTGGTGCAGATGTTAGAGCGTCAGACGCCCACAGCAAGGCCGCGCTATCGCTCTGTCTGAAGGCCAGCAGGAGCATATCTCCCAAACACAAAAAGTCCCGCGCGTTCGAGTCCGGTAGCTACAGGGACAGCGTGGACTCGAACTCGGAACACCAAGCGTGTCAGGCAGCGCCCCTGTCGCCCTACGATAAGGATCACGTGACCGACTCGGGCCACTGTTCCCTCGACCTGTCCTCGACCAAGACAGTCGGAGTGCAGGTCACGCCCAGGATTATCGGGAAAACCTCCAACACCGGGACTCAAACCTCGGACGCTCTCAGCGGCAGCGGCGGCGCGGGTGGCTCAGGAGGTAGCGACTCGGCGGCCGAGCACTCCAGCAGCCCGACCACCAGCGGAGGAGGTTCCGGTTCAAACCTTCCATCGGGTTTTCCCGGAGTCGGCGAGGGGTCGGGCTGGTTACAGCGCCTGGCCTCCAAGTGTATGGCCAGCGTTGGCGGTGGGCGGGGGGCGGGGGCGGGCATGTGTGTTCGCGGCGTCGCCTCCAGTGGTGGGGTAGGCAGCGCCTCGGCTGTGTCTACCAGTGGCGGTCAGATTGGATCCAGTAGTGGCCAACATCCTCGGACTGCTAGCGTGCGCGCCGACTGGTTGCTGGGTAGCAAGAGGATGGGTTCGAACCCCAGTTCACCCGTGGCCTCGTCCACTAACGACGCGAGTGAGCGCTTCTGGGTGCCCCAGGGATTGCTCGCTCGAAAGCGCGCCCAGAGTCTGGTACCCACGCTCTCCAAGCAGGAAAGTGAAGAGGGTGAGTTCGATTCCCTTACTTTGAGTTTAAAAAAAATAATTTTACTGTTATAATAATCTCGATGTATGCACCTTTTTGTTAAATACAATAATAATCTTATACACTGCCTTTAAAAAATATATATCTGCTCTAATCTTGATTAATATAACATTATTTATTTATGTTTAAAGTACATCTCTAACCTTGCCTTCTCTTTTGTTAGTTGTGTGATAACAGTGTATTCAATCAGTCCCTATGTTCCCTGATCTTTTCGATTTTCGAACTTCTTATTAGTGGTTACGTTATTAGTCGAGGAGGTGATAATTATGTCAATATTCATGTCCACATTTCGCTAATATGTATACAAGTTACTATTACCATACTACATAACAATGCCAATAAAGGCAATCTTAGCCGGGAGTGCAATTTTAAAATATACATTTTATGAAAAATAATATATACAAAAAAATTGCTTATAAATGCAGCAGCAACAAAAGAATGATTTTAAAACCAACTAATTCCTCACAATAACTATTTCAACCACAAAAAAAAGAAAAAAGTATACCGCCTTCGTTAGACTTTTTACATATTATTTAAACGTGATATGTTAATTCATCGGGCTGAACATAGGTATCCATCCCTCGTTTATTCAATTAATATTTACTAAGGCAAGATTCGAACCATAGTGTACCCTTCTTTTGCGTAAACGTGTGTCCTATCCACTCCATCTAAAGAGACAAGGACAATTGTCCACTACCAAAACAAAACAAAAAGAACGTTGAAAAAAGGAGTAACGTTATAAATATATCCCTTTTTCTTAACGTGATTTTTAAGATTTCATTATACAATATTTTTTAAAAAGATTAGGATAATATCAAAATACAAAATATACTGTTTTCGTTGTTAAAAAACTACATATTTGGCCGTTGGTCGTTTTTCAACATTACCCATGAATTATACAATTAAAAAAAAATATTAGCAGTGCACCTTCTTTAAAATAAAAAAAAATTATGCCAAATGTAACATAATCCTTTTTGCGTTCTGCTAATCTATTGAAATGGACGTTTTAAAAACTTTATATTAATATTAGCATTATCCTTGTAAAATGCACGACACCGCTGTCATATAATCACGACTGGAGATTTTAATGGTCTTACATTCACAAAATCAATAATCATAATGACAGAGTGCGTTTATTGGCAGCCTACCACTATCTAAAAAATTGATGTTTAGGACACACAGCGAGCCACAATTATTGTTTTTCAAAAGCAGTTTTGTTTACTACTACAACTACTACTACTACTAATAAAGAGAGGAATACGCTCAACTTAGCAACTGAGGGACACAAAAAATCAAACACAACTAGAGTTAGAAAAATACGTGTAAACTACTACTTCTACTACTACTACTACTACTACTACTACTACTACTACTACTACTACTACTACTACTACTACTACTACTACTACTACTACTACTACTACTACTACTACTACTACTACTACTACTACTACTACTACTACTACTACTACTACTACTACTACTACTACTACTACTACTACTACTACTACTACTACTACTACTACTACTGTAAATACTTCTGCTACAAAGAAAGGTTGAGATAAAAATCGTTCAATTTTTCTTGCTCGTGCTACAACTAAACGATCGTCTTCTGAAAGTATATATTCTCAGTAGTGATAATAGAAGTAGTAGTAGTAGTTGTAGTAGTAGTAGTAGTAGTAGTAGTAGTAGTAGTAGTAGTAGTACAACTACTACTACTACTTCTATTATCACTACTGAGAATATATCCAAATTTTAATTAGTTAAAACACGATTTATCTTTACATTTTTTCCATTAAAAGTTACTCTTTTCTTTTTTTAACACTGATTTTTTTTTGGGAACAGAAAAGTATTTACTATAACAGCATCGATAGAATGACTTGGGAGTAACTATTCTTTACTAGCCTCTAGCTTGTCCTGATTCCACCAAATTGAGGGCGAGTGCATAGCGCTCGACTGGACAAATTACGGGAGGCCTATAACTTCTTGTTAGCGCCCACGATAATTAAATGAGACCGGATTCTATTGATTGGAGGGGGGGGGGGGGGATAGCATGGGAGGTTCGTGGAGTGTTCTTAAGTTATGTTGTCTCATACTGATTGAAATAGAGATAAGAAAAGAGAATTGGAAGGATGGAGGGAGGAAGAGTGTGTGTGTGTGTGTGTGAGAGAGAGAGAGAGAGAGAGAGAGAGAGAGAGAGAGAGAGAGAGAGAGAGAGATCTGTGGGGAGTTGAGTTTTTTTACGCGCCGAAGTCCTGCGAAAAAACCCCATAAAATTCGGTTTTTTAAAAATTAATATAAATCCTCGAATAAAAAAGCGATTAAATGTCGTCTGCGCTATAAAGGTGTCATTCCCACCTGCCCTATTTGCCACCCATATAAACAAATCAACAAAACATAAAACTATCGGAGTTTTCCGTTTTCCAAACGTTGACTGTAAAAAAGACGCATTCGATTTTTAATAAAGAAAAGCAAAATGCCAACACTGTGTCGATGGGGTAGATTATTAGATCTAGGATTGTAGGTACAATGATGTATTAAAGTTAAACTCTCGACAAGTCTTGTATAAAGATGCATTAGTTGGGGTTTTAAGTCTAGCTCCATTTAACGCTTACTTGGGCTAGATTTGTATGTGTTTTGAATTTTTTTTCGGAATCTTTACATCGTTATTTTTTTAAAATGCTGTTTTGTGAACTTTTGTGCGGTAAAAAGATTTTTTTTTAATTGAAATGATGCGTGATCAAATTTTATAGTTTCAAGTTTCTACCAAAATAAACCACGAACCGCAAAAAAAAATCAATAACATAATTAATAAATAATAAAAAAAATAATAAAAACAAAAAATTAACAGGAAACCATTATTCCATTCACAATATGCATATTGTAAGATATGGTATCCCCGTCCAGTCTCGTGTGTGGCAGCACATAAAATTGTCAGACGTCCGTCTTGAGGTCCGTCTACAGTATAGCCTTTATAGTGCTGATGTTGGACGTTAAACTCAACTCAACCCAACTCAATCATACCAAGGCTACCCCTGAACATAGTATGGCCTACATAACCACATAACCTGTCTTTGGTGAGGTTTTTGGTTTTGTTTTGTTTTGTTGTTGTTGTTTTTTTAGGGGGCCAACTCATTGTGGTGGCCTGGTCTGTAATTGAAATTTATCGGAAATCGATGTTTTCACCAGGTTACACAGTTTTCTTTCTTAAACCAAACCGAACTGGGATCTCAAACAAACACAGGGGCGCCAGCTGGTGGCGAGACTAAACTCAATCATCTACTGGGCTTTGGGGTCACCTGGTTTGTGTGTAGGAAGGTGGAGACTAAAGCAAGTGAGAAACTCACCTACAAAAAGGTGCGAAGCCGGTTTAAGTCTTTTCAAGATATTGCGACTAAATGCGGTCTATCACCCTCAAAGCTAATACGGGGGGAGCGGTGGTCTTGGGGTAGAATACAGACTTCCCACTCAAAAGGTCCGTGGTTTAGGCCCTGGCGATTTTGGCTCCCTACTAGTTGGGTGGTGTTAGTTTAATGTGAGCCGCTGAGACAGGAGTCATGGTATCCCCGCCCTCTCTCGTGTGTGGCAACACATAAAATTGTTAGACGTCCGTCTTGGGGCCCGTCCACAATAAAGCTCATATAGTGCTGAGGTTGGACATTAAAGACTAACTCAAATTCCATGACGAAAGTCATTGTGTTCACCCTTAGATGTGAGGAATAAAGATATAAAAATAAACCCACACAAATATAAACTGAAACCTTTTTTATAAGATAACATAATTTATTAGGATTAAGGTAGGTTTTTAGTCACCCACAACGGATATTTTTATTTGATATACTAGCAGCAACAGTGATAATGCCATTTACAAAAAGAAAAATGTGAAAACAAGGTTAAATCACCTGCTCTCTCTGTCTCTCTCGTCTCTCTATTTATGTCTCTCTTACTTTCTTCTAGATTCTATGGACAAAGATTGATAGAGTTCTTAGAGAAATCAATAATGTAAGGAATGTTCTACTTTTTATTCCCCTTTTTAATTATTGACAATCATTGTAGCCTTGAAACCGATACAATGCTACGAACTGAATTTTTTTTAAATAAGATATTCGAATCTAAGGGTTTCTACTTAAGGAAGCTAGCTTAGTCGATACATTTTTGGCGAAAACTAGACAAATAGTGCGATATTTAAAGCAGCTTATAGATTCAGCAATAATTTACATTGATGTTTTAAGTAAATTTTAACACTTGTTTGAATCTTGTTTCGTATAAGCAATTCGGAATATGAATTGAAAAAATTTGTTCCGTATTCTTTGTAAGAAGATAAAAATTATGAGAAAATATTCAACAAGGAAAAAACGCATTTGACGTGTATTATCTACGTGCTATTTTTATCCATGTGCATACTTTATGAACCCTTAGAAAGACTAAAATAAAAACGCAATATACTTGCTTCTTAAGATAACTTAAACCATCGTTAGATTTTTAAAATTTTCTTAACACGTCGTGGAACTAAAGCTGAACTCGTATTCTTAGTAAAACTATAAAAGAAAACAAAAACGAATCCACTGATGTGAATTGAAGTTTATAGAATGAGCTACAAAACCGAATCTTTTACGACAAAGTCCAAAACTGAAACATCTGAGTCTAATTATGGAGGGGACTGTCCAACTTCCGGCATGCGCGCGCAGCCCCGAATTGAGGTATTAAGAATTAAAGCCGGGAGCCTTCGGGCCCTGGACTACGCAGGAACCGGAAGCTGTACCAGTGTCCTAGATGACCTTGGGGACATGAACATTCGGGGAGGGTTCTGAAGGGAGATAGATAGATAGACCTCTTATATTTATTTGCACAGTCAGACCGAGGCTAAAAAATGCAAGAGCGTTTCATACGGAAGCCACAGCCCCACCCCAGCCACCAGCGTCAGTTTGGCTCTAGCCTAATGCTCCAAAGAGTTGTTTTTGTTGTTGTTTTCTTTCCATCCTATTTGCTTTCTACACATGATGTGAACGCAGTGAATGTAAACAATGCGGTCTGATGAGGTGAGTTCGAGGGTTCCCAAAATATCAGACAAAGCCACCGACTTGACTGAAGTAAACACATGATCACACACAACGTCTCTCTTTCCCTCTCTCTCTATCTCTCTCCTCTTTCTTTTTCCCCTGGCCATTTCTTCTATCACAATCTTTTTCATCGCACCATGCATGCTATATATAACTTAGCCACGAGCAACAATTTGTGGTGTATTTTCTGTTTCTTTTTTATTATTGCAATAAAAAAAACCGTAAATGAATAAAAACAACAACAACAACAAAACTTTACCAAAACAAACAACACCTAAAATTTATAAAACTGCTAAAGAGATCAAACTCATAATTCTGTGTATAAATTCCAATTGATAAAATGACAAAGCCGACTTTTATTGGAAACCGATGCTTTATTTCCGCATTCCCTTGTGATTTCAATCCAGTTAAATCGACTGTTTATGTTTGTTTTGGCTCCATTGGGAAAACTAATTTTGATATCGGAAAACCCCAAAAATATGGTTATAAAAAACACAGAAGAAAAACAACAATAACATTATCATGAACAAGGCCTGAGGAGTTCAGTTAAATTGCGCACTTTTAGAGAGCCAAATGGTTATTTTTTTAAGGTTCATATTTTTTTTTAAAACACGCCACTGTTTGTTTGTTTTTTGCCAGTCTCTCTGTCTATCTTTCACTTTCTCTTTTCCTCACTCTCATTTTCTCTCCTCCGTCTCTCTTTTCCTCAATTTTTCTGTGTGGGAGAATGTAAAAATGTCTGACGTCTTTGAACCCGTTCACAATACAGCCTTGCTGCTGACATTAGGCGTTGAAAAACTCACCATCTCACTCCTGTATCTAACCATGTCTCTATATATGTATCTATCTATCTACCCATCTATTTATCTATCTATCTATCTATCTATCTATCTATCTATCTATCTATCTATCTATCTATCTATCTATCTATCTATCTATCTATCTATCTATC
>RQTK01000269.1:86163-126137 GCA_003991915.1 Elysia chlorotica | reverse complement strand
GGGATTTATGAATGAAACCCTCTTATATTTATTTGCACAGTCAGACCGAGGCTAAAAAATGCAAGAGCGTTTCATACGGAAGCCACAGCCCCACCCCAGCCACCAGCGTCAGTTTGGCTCTAGCCTAATGCTCCAAAGAGTTGTTTTTGTTGTTGTTTTCTTTCCATCCTATTTGCTTTCTACACATGATGTGAACGCAGTGAATGTAAACAATGCGGTCTGATGAGGTGAGTTCGAGGGTTCCCAAAATATCAGACAAAGCCACCGACTTGACTGAAGTAAACACATGATCACACACAACGTCTCTCTTTCCCTCTCTCTCTATCTCTCTCCTCTTTCTTTTTCCCCTGGCCATTTCTTCTATCACAATCTTTTTCATCGCACCATGCATGCTATATATAACTTAGCCACGAGCAACAATTTGTGGTGTATTTTCTGTTTCTTTTTTATTATTGCAATAAAAAAAACCGTAAATGAATAAAAACAACAACAACAACAAAACTTTACCAAAACAAACAACACCTAAAGTTTATCAAAGTGCTAAAGAGATCAAACTCATAATTCTGTGTATAAATTCCAATTGATAAAATGACAAAGCCGACTTTTATTGGAAACCGATGCTTTATTTCCGCATTCCCTTGTGATTTCAATCCAGTTAAATCGACTGTTTATGTTTGTTTTGGCTCCATTGGGAAAACTAATTTTGATATCGGAAAACCCCAAAAATATGGTTATAAAAAACACAGAAGAAAAACAACAATAACATTATCATGAACAAGGCCTGAGGAGTTCAGTTAAATTGCGCACTTTTAGAGAGCCAAATGGTTATTTTTTTAAGGTTCATATTTTTTTTTAAAACACGCCACTGTTTGTTTGTTTTTTGCCAGTCTCTCTGTCTATCTTTCACTTTCTCTTTTCCTCACTCTCATTTTCTCTCCTCCGTCTCTCTTTTCCTCAATTTTTCTGTGTGGGAGAATGTAAAAATGTCTGACGTCTTTGAACCCGTTCACAATACAGCCTTGCTGCTGACATTAGGCGTTGAAAAACTCACCATCTCACTCCTGTATCTAACCATGTCTCTATATATGTATCTATCTATCTACCCATCTATTTATCTATCTATCTATCTATCTATCTATCTATCTATCTATCTATCTATCTATCTATCTATCTATCTATCTATCTAAGAGAGAGAGAGAGAGAGAGAGAGAGAGAGAGATAGAAAAAGAGAGAGAGAGAAATAGAGAGATTACAAAAAAGAGTGAAATGCAAAAAGTGAGAGAAAGAGTGAGAAAAAAAGAGTTAGGGGGACAGAGTCAGAGTGATGGTGAGAGAGAGGTAGAGAGAAAGAAAGAAAGAAAGAGAGAGAGAGGGAGACAGACAGAGAGATAGACAGAGATAGATACAGACTATATCTTCTGACCACCTCTTGTCTCATGCAATACAAATAGAAACAACAAAAAATCATCCTGATCATGCAGTTTCTTCCAGACATGACACAGTCGTGGACACCAGATGTTAAGCTCACAGCCACATACATTTACTTTTATTCTTTTTAACAATAAATAGTAACCTGATATACTTTGCGGGATATTTTCCTGACATTCTTTCCAGGCATTTAATTTGATCAGGAAGACCGATGAATCGTACTCTTGGGAGATACCAGCACCCGGGGGGCGCGGTGGTCCTGGGGTAGAACATCGGCTTCCTAATTCGAATCCTGGCGATTGCACTCTCTACTGGTTGGGTCGGTGTCAGTTTAATGTGACCGACTGAGACAGGAGTCATGGTATCCCCGCTGTCTCGTGAGTGACACCACATAATATTGTCAGACGTCAGCTTTGGGATCCGTCCACCGCAAAGCCCATATAGTGCTGATTTTGGACGTTAAATCAACTCAACTCAACTCAATTCAACCCGCCCCCCCTTTCTTTCCGACCCCTACCCCACCCCTCCCCGTCATTTTTCCCAACCACCTGTAGGTTACACCTTAAAGTGAGATATTTATCAGAGATGAGTGTGCATTTCATATTGGATTTTTAAGGAGGAAATTTTTAATATAATTCTTCCTAAAAACGCTGTATGAAGTTTGGTCTACAACCCTGATTTCAATAAAGAAATAGAGTGAGCAGGGGCCGCGCTAGCTCCCAGTATCAGCACCAGTGAACAAATTGAATTCCCTCCGGGTTTAACGTGTCCTAGGTTCCCCTGCGGGATCCTATAAGCGACAACAACTCAACTCAACCCTCCGCCCCTCTTTCGGACCCCCACCCCACCTCTCCCCCGCAGCATTTTTTCCCAGCCACCCTACATATACAACAAACAGTACATGTATCAACACCAGTGAACAAATTGAATGGATTCTTTTGACTTAAACAGATTGCACAGGTCGTGTAGTCTGTCCCAGAAAACAAACATCATAAAGCCCTGGTGATTGCGCTCCCTACTGGTTGGGTCGGTGACCGGCTGAGACATGAGTCATAGTATCCCCGCTCTGTGGCAGCACATAAAATTTTCAGACGTGAGTCTTGGGACCCGTCTACAATATAGCCTATTCTTACAGTGCTGATGTTGGACGTTAAATTAACTCAACTCGACCCGGTTCCCCTGCGGATTCCTATACGACGACAGCAACTCAACTCAACTCCCCCCCGCCCTTTTTTTTTTCCAACCTCCGCCCCTCTTTCGGACCCCGACCCCCACCCCATCCCACAGTATTTTCCCCAACCACCCTACATATACAACAAAGAGTACATGTATCAGCACCAGTGAACAAATTGAATGGGTTCTTTTGACTTAAACAGATTGCAGGTCGTGTAGTCTGTCCCAGAAACCAAACATCATTAATCACACGAGTCTGCCTGGGCCGACTCCACTACTGTCCAGTATGTCCAGTGGCGCCTCTTGGACACAGTGATAAAGCGATGGGTCAGGATTGTCGGAGGTGAGGGGTGGGGTATTTGGGGGGGGGGGGTGTAGGAGGAGGGTGCCCAGGTTCTTATTGATTTCATGTCGGTAAACAGCGACCAAAGAGATAGGGAGGGAGAGGAAGAGAGAGAGAGAGAGAGAGAGAGAGAGAGAGAGATTTATATAGAAAGATAGACAGACAGACAGAGAGACAGACAGACAGACAGACAGACAGACAGACAGACAGACAGACAGACAGACAGACAGACAGACAGACAGACAGACAGACAGACAGACAGACAGACAGACAGACAGACAGACAGACAGACAGACAGACAGACAAGACAGATAGACAGCACACAGACAGACAGACAGACAGGCAGACACACAGACAGACAAGGGCAGCGAGTGTGGATTTATGTTAGTGCGGCTCTATATTATCAGCTACCACATAACACAGGAGGTCATAACACACAGATTGCAAACCAGATATGGACAAAGAAGAAATGTAATAAGCATAAATATCAACTCGGTGAATCACTGATGGTTTCGTACTCAGTGTAACAGAAGTATGGTAGAAGATTCGCCATCATAGCCTACAGTACAACCTTATAACAAAATTTGTCAGAGGATAAGATACAGGTCGGTTCCCGAGTGTTGACGACAAGATAACATCCTGAATTGACAGACTCAACTTAAAGGTGTACCCGTAGTCTATAGATTTATTAAGGCGTTTCTAAAAAGAGATCACAATGTTATTGAAACTGAGAGCTAGCGTGGCCCGTGCTCATTCTATTTCTGTTTGGAAATTAGGGCCGTAGACCAAACTTCATAATTATAGTGTTTTAGAATTACCACCTCAATTATTCATTATGAAACACACAATCATCTCTGTGAAATATCTCACTATAAGGTGTAACCTTACGGTACCACAAGTACTAACAGCATCAGCCATGACTGTTGATCTTGTCATCATCTTTCGTATGGTGCCCAGGTTTCATCCACTCCTGTACAAACAACTTTTGGGGCGTAATAATACATGATATAATACAGCGTTACTATTTTTGGCCTAACCGTCAGACTCAACTATGGCACGATCATAATTGTCTCACCAGGTGGTGGCTTGAGTACGACCTTGAGACACACGCACACAACTCGAGATTGGGGCATCGATATACGACTTTACTCTATCCCACCTGATTCTCATCCTTAACAAACTGCAAGTTATTGTCAGACCTTCAATTGCCTGCCCAAACTTTTAGGCTTTAGTTAATATAAGTCTGTGATAAACAATAATTCGCCTAACCTGTAGCTGTAACTTTAATATGATACCAAGTCATGATCTTGACTTCCTTTCTTATCTTTTTAGGCTTAATAGACTGCTTTGGTATTTACCGACTAACCACCAGTCTTAACAATCTTTCTTTCTCATAGAGTCAGTACATACTATCTTTGATGGTACCACTATCAGGACCTTTATTAGTATAAGATTATTACTGGCCGACTCGATCATATCCCCCCCCCCCTTTCCTCTCCACTCATACACATCCAGTTTCCTCCTTGACCGTTGTTACGGTGCTCTGCTTTCCTAGCCCTGTCCTATCTCTGACCTTGTCTGATATTGTGTGGCAGCACATAAAATTGTCAGACGTCCGTCTTGGGGCCCGTCCACAATATTGCCCATATAGTGCTGCTGTTGGACGTTAAACCAACCCAACAACATCAACAACAAATCTCTGACCTTGAGGCCAGTAGAGGGTCAACTCAGCAGCATCATGGGCTCAGAGGTTAGTGCTCAGGACTCTAGCTCAGAACTACCGAGGTTCGAATTTCACCAATTGCCTCCTTCTCCTAGCATTGTTTTAGAAACCAAGCAGACGGAATAACAAGTAGAGATCCCAAACACGTCTAAGACCAATGTTTTAGCTCAAATTTATAAAATATATTGATGATTCTTATCCATGACCAGAAGTGATATTTCTGTCTTTATCTCTTTGATAATTCCTTGAAAATATGGATTATATTATAACCCACCCACAAAAGAACTTTTTAAGTTTTAAATCACATCGGTTCTATCAGACACTCCTTTGCTGTACCCCACCGATCTGGCGATGATAACCAAACCGCGAAATAACTAGTCTAGGAAAGTTTTAAAATCCCATCGATTATCTCAGAGACTGGTTCCTCTTACTCCATTGATGCGCCGACATTATAGCACAGTCGTTTAGTTGTCTGGATTGGCAGACGGAAGGTTCGAATCCTAACAACGTTTGCCCCGATTCCGTATCAGATTTATTAGAAATCACAGTGGAAATGTAAAGCTCACCAAATTGTTGCCCAGCTTTATTATGTCCTATTTCACTTTACAATACTTACGATCAAGAGCAGTTTAGAAAAGAGATAGCACATTCTACAACTGGATCGAGGAAATAATCATTTTTTGTCGATGTATGTAGCTTGGTTTGTTGATCGCAGTCTTGCCACCCTAAGCTTACCATACGCCCTAACTAGTAGTACTAGTAGTAGTAGTAGTAGTAGTATTGGTTGTAGTAGTAGTAGTAGTAGTAGTAGTAGTAGTAGTAGTAGTAGTAGTAGTAGTAGTAGTAGTAGTAGTAGTAGTAGTAGTAGTAGTAGTAGTAGTAGTAGTAGTAGTAGTAGTAGTAGTAGTAGTAGTAGTAGATCATCATCATCATCATCATCATCATCATCATCATCCAGTAGTAGTAGTAGTAGTAGTAGTAGTAGTAGTAGCAGTAGTAGTAGTAGTAGTAGTAGTAGTAGTAGTAGTAGTAGTAGTAGTAGTAGTAGTAGTAGTAGTAGTAGTAGTAGTAGTAGTAGTAGTAGTAGTAGTAGTAGTAGTAGTAGTAGTAGTAGTAGTAGCAGTAGTAGTAGTAGTAGCAGTAGCAGTAGTAGTAGTAGTAGTAGTAGTAGTAGTAGCAGCAGTAGTAGCAGCAGCAGCAGCAGCAGCAGCAGCAGCTTGCACCGATTTATTACTTCTCGCAACAAACTTTTCTACGTGCAACCTTGACGTTCTAGTGTTATCCGCGGATTAGTTTTAGAAAGATCAATGATTAACGGTTGCTCCATATTGTATTACCTGATGCAAATACAGGCGAACTTTAACGGCCATTGCCACCCCGTGTCCCTGGGGAGATAAAAGCTCCGGATAAAATCCACATCTCTTTCAGTTCAAGGACTAAGCCAGATGCCGCTGTTGCACAATCCAGACTATCTTAGATAATAAAAAGAAAAATTACCAGAGACTGTAAAATAGTGAGAGGTGATACGGGCAGGGTGTTTCGTATGTGGGTCGGGAGTTTTTAAGGTGATTGCTTCCTTCTTTAAACCTTAGTAAAAAAACTCTGAAGATTTGTGAACAGCCTCAATCTCAACGAAGAAAGATGGTGATTTAACACATTATTAATGACACAGTAAGCTCTTTTTATGACGCGTCTCGCTAAATCTATAGTCTCTGGTATTACCATCTGCACCTTAATCCCGTTTTTAAAGTGATATAAGACCCGCACTAATCCGGGTGTTAACCAGTCCAAGGACATCAATAATCCCAGCGTGATACTCATAACTGTAAATTACTACTGGATCAAAATCCTTACCACGGAATGTTAAGACCACTATAAGACAGCTGGTAATCATCGTTATTTCTAGATAATATCTATCAACAACATTCAGCGTGGTACACACGCGTACACTTTTGGGTTGAAAGAAAGAGAGAGAGAGAGAGAGAGAGAGAGAGAGAGAGAGAGAGAGAGAGAGAGAGAGAAAAGGGTAGGGATATAAAATCAATCAGAGGAATATGGCGAAAAAAAAAAAAAAGATTGAGTGTTTGAATCCTGTGGCGCAATGCAACTGTTAGCGCTCTGAGAGAATTATCGGGATTTTCTCATAATCTTAAGTTGAATGTCCGCCAGGTCATGGGCGTATTAGGGCCTTAATCCAGGCAAGGGAGGATGGCACTAAACACAAAAAAAGAGATATTTGTAGAGCGAAGAAGAAATAACTGTGCACTAATCATATCGTGGGGGCCGGGGGTTGGAAAGGGGAGGGGAGGGGGGAGATGTGTTTGAGTTGGTTTAACGTTTAACACCAGCACTATATACCCTCTATTGTGGACTGAGTCCAAGACTAAAGTATGACAATTTTGTGTACTTCCACACACGAGACAGGGCGGGAATACCATGGCTCCTGTCTCAGCCAGTCACATTAAACCGACACCCGACCCACCAGTAGCGAACTCAGTCGCCAGTATTAGAACCCAGTCCTTTTGCGTCGGAAGCCGATGTTCTACCCCAGGGCCACCGCGCCCCCAAGGGTGGGGGGAGGCACCCAGTCAGTTTCATGAGTTGAATTCATAACCTTCAACGTAGACAGTAAGGCGTATTTGTGGATGGGTCCAAAGACTGGCGTCTGACAATTTCACGAGCTGTCCCTCAGAGATAGTACCGGGATTCTATAACTTCTGCATAAGCCAATCGCACTATACTGACACCTACTCACCAGAAGGGGGTTAATTTTGAACAAATATTTCTGTTATGATTATGGATTCCAAATCATAACCTTTTGAAAATATCATGCAAAGCAATTGTTCAAAATAAATTGAAAAAAATAGAGAAATACGCAATAGGAAGAAAATTTGTATGTTGGCGATGGAAAAAATCAACTCGTGGGTGTTCGAGTGTTCGAGTGTTTGAGGGTTTGAATACGTGGGCGAGTTATGAAAGGAGAGCTAAGGGGGGAGCCAGCCCCAGGCAAGGGACATAATGTCACGTTGCTCTTAACAACACGAGTGATCTCTAGGCACACAGGCTCTTCCAACAGGCCCGAGCCCAAAAAAGTCTTGCTTAAACACGATCTCCTAAAGTCTGGTAATTACTGGAGGCTTGCAGGGGAGGGAGATAGGGAGATAGAGGGGGTAGAGGGAGAGAGAGGGGGTAGAGGGAGATAGAGTGAGAGAGTGGGGAGAGAGAGGGGGAGAGAGGTAAGGGAAAAAGACACATAAAGAGAGGGAGAGAAAGTGCGTTAGAGAGAGTGAGGGCGACTGAGAGCGAGAGAGAGAGAAGTAAAATAAGGGCAGATAGATATGAAGGAAGAATAAAAAGGGAGTGACAGGCAATCAGAGAGAAGGAGAGAGGGGGGAGGGGTAGGTAGAGAAAGAAACAAACAGACAGACAGAGATAGAGAAGAGGAAAGATAATCAAGACCGTCCTTTAAAATTACTACTACTACTACTACTACTACTACTACTACTACTACTACTACTACTACTACTACTACTACTACTACTACTACTACTACTACTACTACTACTACCACAACTACTACTACCACTACTACTACAGACTCAACAACACATTATTCTACCTTATTCTTTTCTACTAATGCTACTTCCAATAACTTCCTTATAAAACACTATAACAATCAGTGCTACTACATAAAATTATTACTACCCCCCCCCCCTTTCCCCCCCCCAAAAAAAAATAAAAAATAAAAATAATCACATCCCCTGTCCATCCCCACCAATGTGGATCCCTGATTTCATTATCGCGCCCAGAAACCCCCTGCCACCATCTCCAGACATCCCGAGACAGCCCCAATAGAATTAGGTTGCGTGAATGAAGCGGCTGACACCTCATCACCAGATGACGTCCTTTTAGAGTTCTTGCGATAACTGTTCCCACAATGAAATCGAAGACTAAACTCAAAAGGACCTACATCGGTGTCGAATCGGAAAACTACTGTGTTTTAAAACCAATAAGAGATAAGAAAAACGTATGTCTAAAGGGCGGGATTATGTTATCTGTTATTAATATTGGGCTGTTGATCGCAAAGTATGTAGTAGTGTTAGTCAGCCAGGGCTGGTCAAGTAACTCGGACACTCGCAAACTCGGACAATCGGACACTTGGAAATTTGGACACTTGGACATTTGGACACTCGGACATTCGGACACTTGGACATTCGAACACATGGACATTCGGACACTTGAACATTCGAACACATGGACATTCGGACACTCGGACATTCAGACATACGGATACTCGAACACTTGGAAATTCAGACACTCGGACATTCGGACATTCGGACACACCATAATGGCTTGTTCATGGTGGAGAAGTGATGGTGGCATTGTAGGTATAGCGGTGAGTTGACGAATTAAAGTATGTCGTTCGAACCTCTGTTTAAACATGCATCACCGTAAACTTAGAGACATGGCACTGATGATAGAAGATTACAATAGACTTGAGTAAATTCGGGAACCTTGAGGGTGATCACGCCCTTTAGACATGCGTTTTTCTGATCTCTTATTGGTTTTAAAACACAATCCTGCTCTGATTCGACACCAATGTAGGTCCTTTTACGTTTAGTCTTCGTTTTCATTATGGGAACAGTTATCGCAAGGACTCTAAAAGGACATCATCTGGTGATGAGGTGTCAGCCGCTTCATTCAACGGGACCTAATTCTATTTGGGCTGTCTCGGGATGTCTGGAGATGGTGACCGAGGTTTTTCTGGGCGCGATAATGAACGTCGGGGATCCTATTTGGTGGGGATGGACAAGGTGGTTATGGGAAGTGATTTTTATTTTTGGTAGTGGGGGGGGGGAGGGGGGGGGGGTCTAGTAATAATTTTATGTAGTAGCACTGATTGTTATAGTGTTTTATAAGGAATGTTATTGGAAGAAGCAGTAGAAATAGCGAATAAGGTAGAAAAATGTTTCGTCTGTCTGTAGTAGTTGTGGTAGTAGTAGTAGTAGTAGTAGTAGTAGTAGTAGTAGTAGTAGTAGTAGTAGTAGTAGTAGTAGTAGTAGTAGTAGTAGTAGTAGTAGTAGTAGTAGTAGTAGTAGTAGTAGTAGTAGTAGTAGTAGTAGTAGTAGTAGTAGTAGTAGTAGTATGTTATCTGTTATTGCTCATTAGATCGCAAAGTATGTAGTAGTGTTAGTCAGCCAGGGCTGGTCAAGGAACTCGGACACTCGCACATATCAACATTCGGACATTTGGACACTCGGACATTCGGACACTTGGACATTCGAACACATGGACATTCGGACACTCGGACACTTGGACATTCGGACACTCCATACTGGCTTGTTCTTGGTGAAAAAATGATGGTGGTCTAGTAGGTATCGTTGTGGATTGCCGAATTGAAGGTTGCGGTTCGACTCTCAGTTTACAAGTCATGCATTCCCGAAAATATAGAAACAAAGTACTGATGATAGAAGATTACAATAGACTTGAGTAAATTCGGGAACCTTGAGGGTGAAGAAAGGCACAAGTCAGTGTGTCATTAAATTGTTTCTTATTTCTTTTATTTCCTTTATTCTTTCTTTCTCACATCAGTTGTGCTTTTTAGTACCTTTGATCCTCAACGACTGTGTCTGCTTTTTTCCTTCTTTTTTGTCTATCCTTTTTTATTATTATCTTCTTCTATTTAAATGCCCAAACATTCCCCTAACAAGTATTGCTTTAATTTGAATGTCTGTCTGTTGTTCTTTCCTTCCATATTACGTTCTACTGGTTAATTACTGTTGGCACATCTTTTCTAAATTCATCATGCTACGCCAGACTTTGAGTCAAGGAATGGTATTTTTTCTTCTTGAAAAAATATCACACACTACCACCCCGCTCCCAATTAAACCACCATCACCACCACCACTACAACCACCACCACCACCAGCAACAACAACAACAACAGCAACAACAACAACAACAACAACACCAACAACAACAACAACAACAACTACTACTACAACAAAAGCAAGAAAACAAAGGGACAGAAAGTAATGAATAACTTAGCACGGCCTCCATGATGAATCGCCCATTTGAGACAATATCCCGTGCTTAACTCAGTACCAACTTAGGCAGCGGAGTAGATCCCAAATTGGCCAAGAATGATTTACATGTGAAAGCGAGTGATTCCCTTCTGATTGATGAGTTGGGTGATTAAAGGCAGGCAGCTGGTCTATTATACCTTACTAGACAATGGAAGGAGATTGACCACAGTGTGTGAGTGAGAGAGAGGAGGAGGGAGGGGAAAGAGAAAGGATGAGACAGAGGAAGCTAAAGAGAGAGATAAAAACAACACTGAGAGGAAAATAGAAAGCAAAAGGAGGTGGTCCAGGGGTAGAACATCGGCTTCCGACGCAAAAGGTCCCGAGTTCGAATCCTGGCTGTTGCGTTCCCTACTGGTTGGGTCGGTGTTAGTATAATGTGACCGACTGAGACAGGAGTCATGGTATCCCCGCCCTGTCTCGTGTGTGGCAGCACATAAAAATTGTCATACGTCCGTCTTGGGGCCCGTCCACAATATAGCCTATATAGTGCTGCTGTTGGACGTTAAACCAACCCAATCAACCAACCAACCAACCAACCCAATGTTGTGACTAGTAAAAATAACAATGGTAATGTATTGGGTTCTTCCGCATGCTCATTTTCTGAAGTGAGCGTGTAGTGAAATTAAAAACATGTCCATTTAAAAAAGACAGCGAGAATGTCAAAAAATTTAAATCGAAATTGACAAAAAAAAAATGTTTTGATAGGGTCTTAGATCACATCATAAAAGTAAATGTCATCTATTTCTCACGTTGGTCCAACCGTCCTTTTAAATTGTTTGGTATGGGGTCTAAGCTGATCTTTTCTACTTGATCTCGATTGAGTTTTTAGAGCTTCGATCTGGTACTTCATAGTTATCTTTCTTTTATGGTTACGGATTTGTATTTAATTAAAAATGGATTAACGACCAATAGGGGCTAAGGAAGTAAAAATAATTCTGCATCATACATATGTGGTATGAAAAGAAAATGATTATCCGACCAATTATAGGGGCTTACGTCATATAGAAATTTCGGGAATTTGGAGCTTAACAACAGATGCTTTTACTTCCAGTTTTAAAGCAAAACCGATGCATCATCGGGAAATCCCAATTGATTGTATCAACTTAAAGAAGAGAAAAAAAAACAACAACAACAAAAAATGTTCTGCGGTGAATGAAGCAATCGCAATCTGAGTAGACACAAATTCGCTAATTTCCTCCCCTGAGAGAGAGAGAGAGAGAGAGAGAGAGAGAGAGAGAGAGAGAGATCTTTGTGCGCTAGCCTAGGAAATCGCCTCTCTGTGCAGATGAAGGCTAGATTTCAAACCTTAGTACATGGTACAGGAGTTGAGTTGGTTTTAACGTCCAACATCAGCATTATATAGGCTAAATTGTAGACGGGCCCCTTGACGGACGTCTGACAATTTTATGTGCTGCCACACACGAGACAGGGCGGGGATACCATCACTTCTGTCTCAGCCGGTCACATTAAACGGACACCGACCCAACCAGTAGGGATCGAAGCCGCCAGGATTCGAACTCGGTACCTTTTGCGTCGGAAGCCGATGTTCTACCCTTGGACCACCGCCCACTCCCCCCCCCCTTACATTTTACAGGAAAAAAAGTTGAGACGTGGTTATATTGGCCTAGGATGCACGATCAGCTGAAATTCTTCAGTGGGCTTAATGAAGGAAATTGCCCGTATGTAAGTGGAATTAAGGTTTTAAGTTACCAGGAAATGAAAGGGGTTGCAGTGTGAAAAGATAAAGCCATATAGATTATACGTAAATTATGTTTTTGAGAGTTTTAAATTATTACGTCATTTTACAGATACAGATATTTGAATTTTTTTAAAATTTAATGTGAAATATCAAATACAAACAAAATAATACAAACAAACAAATTATCGGCCCTGATCGTTAATTATGTATTTTGCAGTGTAAAAATATCACCGCCCAGAAATTATAAATTCACATGGGTCCGGTCACAATAATTATAGCCTGGATGCTGACGTTAAAGTTAGGACACCAACTCAACTCAACCACAACAGGTTCTCGAAAACATATTGATTTCAATCTCTTGATTTTAATTTTAAAACCGTGTTGCTCTTGACTCATGTTAAAAAAAGAAACTAAATTAGGTTTGCGATGGGGCGATGGGTTGACTTCTATGTGAGACTGGTCAGGGGTAGATCTATCGTGAAGGGTAAACAAACAACTGGGCAGTTTTAGCACAACCATGGGAAAACACGGCCCTCCCGACAGATTATTCATCCCCATGTCCCCCCAACAGTCGGGCGCTGACGTCACTATATAATGTGTGGGCTGCTTTGCACCTCAATGGAGAAGACGCTTCATCGCAGACACATTTGTTTATGCCTCTTTGGGTGCTAGACAGTTTTTTTATACCTCCCTCCTTCTTTCTATTATTTTTTTTTGTTTTCCTCCTCTTCCTTTCCTTCCTCCCAACTCGCTGTCTCTCTCTCTGTCTCTGTCTATGTCTCTGTTTAATATATGTCTCTGTCTCTCTCTCTATCTCTCTCTCTCTCTCTCTGTTGCTGCTTTACACCTCAATGTAGAAGACGCTCCATCGCAGACACATTAATTTGTTTATGCCTCTTTGGTGCTAGACAGTTTTTATACATCCATCGTAATAGCAACTTATTTTACTATTTTACAACTCCATGTTAATGGAAGACAGTTTTCTTTATATCTCCGTCTTGGTAGCAACTTTTTTTCAACCTCATGATGGTAAAAAGTTTTCTTTATACCTCCCTCGTGATATGGCGGTGGAAGACAGTTTTTTTATACCTCCGTTGTGATAGCAACTTCTTTTACAACTCCATCGTTGTGCTAGACAGTTCTCTTTATCCATAGAGACAGATATTTTTTTTGTAGCCCATGGAGGCACAACATTTATGTTTTTATTTTTTCCATGGCTGCAACAACTTTCTTTATACATCCATAAGGCCAAAAACCTTCTTTTTTATTTCTATACTGGCACAAAACTTTCTTAATGCCTCCATCGTAGACAATTTTTTTAAACCTCCAGTTGTATCAAACAGCTTCATAACTCTCACGATGGCAGACAGCTTTCTTTATACCTTCATGAAAGCACTCAAATTTGTTTATATCCCTATGGGTTTCACACAGTTTTCTTCATACTTGAATGGCGGCAGACAATTTTCTTTATACCTCCATGGTTGTTTGTATACTTATCTTGAATTATCATTCTTGACGTTTGTATAGGAGAACATGAGTATGGCGCTCTTTGTACCTGGAACGTGTCCAAAATTCTTTCTTTTAATAACGTTATTTATACATTGTCTGAATAACGTTTCAATCCAATTTAATCAGGTAACAGGACAGACAAGTATAATATTATGTATACCTTCAAAGTTATAGACAAATTCCTATTTTCTGAAACTCTTTCTCTTTTTCTACTCTGTCTTGCACTCTCTCTCTCTCTCTTCTCTCTTCTCTCTCTCTCTCTCTCTCTCTCCTCTCTCTCTCTCTCTCTCTCTCTCTCTCTCTCCCCCCCCCCTCTTTTTTTCCTGTCTTGCTCTATGCGTGTACTTTCACTGTATGCAACTCACACAGCATTCTCAATCTTTTTCCCAATCCTTCTTTCTTCTTTTGTTTTCCTCCTCTTTCTTTTTTTCCTCCTAACTTTCTGTCTCTCTCTGTTTTTATCTCTGTCTCTGCCTGTCTCTGTCTTTCTCTCTTTCTCTCTCTCTCTCCCCCCCCCCTCAATTGCCTGTGCCCCATCTCTCCCCATCCAATAAATCCATCGTCATTGAAACCCTCATGCCAGTCCTGTAGCCCACAAAGGAACAGGAAATAGTTCCTGATCAGATCCCAGACCTCCCCCCAAGAACTGCTCGTGATTGCCTTTTACATGAGGGACCCAGCTCAGAAACAACACTCCCTATACGTGCTGTTGACATGTAGGTGCAAATGGCTTTATTGTACACCAACATGGCTTTTTTGTACACCACTGTGGCTAAATTGTACCCCAATATTACTTTATTGTACACTAATCTATTATGCTACTCACAACAAACTCTGCTGCCTCAATTATTGCTCTAGGCTAATAATAGACAGCGCTCACAAAGAAATGAACATTCTCCACCTGAGTTCTACAATGTTCTATGTCATGTATAAAATACAGAAGATTTAGAGCATTTTAGAAATGAGAATAAGACAAATTGAGTAAACCTGAGAAAAGGTAGTTAAGCTTCTAATACAATGATTAATTATGTTTTAGATTTATCCAACAGCCGGTCTATCTCTGTGCATGTTTTTATGTAATTAATTTATTAACTTTCTCCATGTCTGCCTCTTTTACTCTCTTTTTGTATGTGTTTGTCTATGCTCCCTTCTATTTATAGAAATACTCTACACTTTTTCCATATAACATTAAATTTAAACCATGTAAGATACCCTATGACAACCTAGGAAAAATCAAAGCCAGATAAACAGGGACAGTGAGAAAGAGGCATAGAGAGAGAGAGAGAGAGAGAGAGAGAGAGAGAGAGAGAGAGAGAGAGAGAGAAAGAGAGAGAAAAAAATTGAGAGAGCGGAGCTATAATAAAGCGCAGACATTGAAAATCGTCCGAACCAACATAATTATCAAAAACATACTTATTTAAAAAAAAAAAAAAAAAAAAAGAAAAGAAAAAAAAGTGAATTGTCTAGAAAAATTGTCTAGAACACTCATGCCCTTTCTGTAAAAAAACAAATAAAAAACCCACCCCCCCCCTTTAAAAAAAAAAAAAAAAAAAAAAAAAAAAAAAAAAAAAAAGCTTGCCGCAGTCCTCACCTGATGAATGATTTGATGGATGGATGTGAAAGAACCCATGCATGGCAGAACCAGGAACCTGCATTACCGGAATTAGTGCCTTACAATGCTGCCGCCTGTATATGTGTCCGTGTATGTGTGTGTAAGTGTGTAGGTGTGTAGGTGTGTCCGAGTGTAGGAGAGTGTGTTGTTGCGTGTATGCGAGCATGTGTGTGTTTCTGTTTGTTGGTATAATCCAGTTAGGATAATAAATTGTGCAAATAATGTTGTATGATTTTTTTTATTTTTTTTTTTTTTTTGGGGGGGGGGGGATAAAGGAAGTCCTTTTTTTTTGGGGGGGGTGGAGGGGGGTATTTTGTTTTTAATTTTGTTTTCTTTTCGTTAGTTAGTTTTTGTTTTGTTTTTTGCTTTACACCAACGTTTATGTGTTACTAAAGAGCTTGCAAGAGTTTTTATTATTTAATTTACGCCTTTAACTTTCTCAGAAAAAAATATTTAGAATAAGGTTTCGCAAAGCTAATTCCACTTTGATAAGGAATCATCAGAGAGGTAAAGCAAGCATGTAGGCTATAGCGTCATCTTGTAGTAGGTCTTAATGTGACCGGCTGAGACAGAAGTCACGGTATCCCCATCCCGTCTAATGTGTGGCAGCATTTAAAATTGTGGGACGTCCGTCTTGGGGCCCGTCCACAATATAGTCTATATAGTGCTGCTGTTGGACGTTAAGCCAATCCAACCAACCATCCCCGCCCTGTCTTATGTGTGACAGCAATTAAAATTGTCAGACGTTAGTCTTGGGCCCCGTATAAATTTGACCAATAAAGTGCTGATGGTGGACGTTAAACCAACTCAACTACAGCAGTAATAGATGTAGCATTTTTTAGTTTGCGAGATTTATGCTCCCTTCTAAAGACTAGAATACATAAACTTTCCTTCGAGTTTATAATTTATGGTCTTCTAACTCTTGGCGGGCGCGGTGGCCCTGGAGTAGAACATCGCTTTCCGACGTTAAAGGTCCGTGGTTTTAGCCCTGGCGATTTCATCCACTACTGATTGGGTCAGTGTTCGTTTAATGTGACTGGTTGAGATAGGAGTAATAGTATCCCTACCCTGCCTCGTGTGTGGTAGCACATAAAATTGTTTGACGTCGGTCTTGGGGCACGTCCACAATATAGTCTATATAGTGATGCTGGTAAACGTTAACCCAACTCAACATCAACATCGTCTTCTAACTCGCGATGAAGGCACAATCCAAATAAGGGAAAGGCGACAAAAGCTCTGATTTGAACCTTGAATGCCCGGTTAATAAGCTGGCGTGTGTACCATCTACACAAAACGCGAGTGTGCGTGAAGCCAGGAAAACGTATCGTTAAACAGGACCTGACGGGCTTTAGGGAGAATCGAACTCAAAGCTTTTGTTTGTTAGGCAACTGCTACACATTATGTTTTTTTTTCTTTCATCCCAATTGTCGGCAGATTAAACATAAAAATTATCGTCCGAGGGATTCGAACCGTTAACCTACGGAAGCGCAAGTAGTACAATGTAGGGAACCTGAGCCGGATCCAACCGGATCTTTTACCTAGATTGTAGGAATAAATAATATTAGCTAACTGGGATGGCAATGTCCTAAGGGTATTAAATCTAAAACTTGCTTGCACTGAATATATAAACCCGTTGACCTTTCTACCGAAATAACCCTGCTCTCTCTCTCTCTCTCTCTCTCTCTCTCTCTCTCTCTCTCTCTCTCTCTCTCTCTCTTCTCTCTCTCTCTCTTCTCTCTCTTTCTCTCTCCTCTCTCTCTCTCTCTCTCTCTCTCTCTCTCTCTCTCTCTCTCTCTCTCTCCTCTCTCTCTCTTTCTCTCTCTCTCTCTCTCTCTCTCTCTTCTCTCCTCTCTCTCTCTCTCTCCCCCCCTCCTCCTTTTTTTTCCTCATCCCAGTCCATTTAGTTTTTAATTGTCGGATTGTTTGATCTAGGCAAAGAAGCCAGCCATTCCTCAGTAATCTCCCTTGAATTAATCAATGTTCATTTATTGACAGGGGCACCCGCTTTGCATTTTTCTCTCCCAATGAGCCCCATTAGTTCTATTATTTGGTAGAATTGCGCAAGTGTTCAACATTTCGTGATAAAATGTAGCGTTACTGGTTTGTGTATTTAAAATTTTTCCCTCACCGCGTCTTTGGATTCTGTGCGGATCGATTGGTTAAGTGGGCGGGTTTAAATCCAATACCTAATTTGGTATCTGGCGGTGACTAAAACTGTGCCGTGTGACAAAAATCAATAAAAGAAGAAAAATAATTCAGATTTACGTTGTGAGATATATAGCAGACTTTAAAAAAAGATTTTGTTCACAATGTGTTGCTAGGGTCTAACAAAGGCTCCATAATATTTTATCGTGGACGCCTCCCAAGACTAACGTCTGACAAAAAAATGTTACATGCTGCCATAGAAAGACAGTGCGGGGATACCATTAAACCAGTCTCAGCCAGTCACAACAGACTGACGCCGAAATCGACGAAATAATTTTGACTGATCGAGCGAGGATTTCGAATCAGGGATTACCGATTGGGACACCAACGCTCTAACACTTGTGCATTTGTGCACCCCCCCCCCCCCCCCCCCTACACACCCCCTTTACCCCCTTTTTACTGGAGGTGACTTTAGCCCGCCTATCTCAATTGGGACGACTTAATCTTTAAAAGACATTGACTCATCATCACGTTTGGAGTTAATCAGCCACTAAAAAATATAAAAAAGAAGAAGCCACAAAAATTAATTCTTTATGCGCGCCAAAATCTTCGGATTTTCCCACAGCTTTGCGCGTGCAACAGTTGCGAAAAGTTTCCGCACCAAAGCCTCACAAAGCGCGTCTCATCGCGAGCACTATTGAGCAGGTCGTAAAACACACTGAGCTGTTACAGTAGGTCTAGACCAGTGAAGTAAATTACAGGGGCTGTAGACGGGTCATGTTAACACTTGACTGAGCTTTTTCAAGAAGGCTAGACGAAAAGCCAGACGAAACTATTTCACACTGCGATGATCTCTTTTTTCTCATTTGACGAAACACCAGACGAATTTATTTCACACTGGAATGATCTCCTTTCTCATATGGATTCGACAGAATACCCCCCCCCCCCCCCTTTAAAAAAAAAAAAGAAAGAAAGAATGATGGATCTATTGTAGATCAATATTAATTTTGTTCATGCTGCAGATTGATGTTTAGCGTTCAATGCCTCGCTATATGAACTATACTGTAGACTGAGCCCAAGACGAACATCTGATAATGTTTCGTGCTTACACATAGAGACAGTGCGGGAATATAATATCTCCTGTCTCAGAGGCAGAGCCAAAAAAAAAAAGAAGCCCGATCACAGGTTTTCGACTCGCGGACTTCTCGCTTGAGAGTTCAACGCTCTACCACTTGTTCCAGTTCGAGACCGTTTTTTGAAGTGGGGTGTTAGGATAGCTTTTCATGTGTTATATTTTGAATAGTGTTTTGTAAATGTCATTGTCTTTGAACCGGTTCTGTGTTTGTTGGTTTTTTGTGTATTCATGATCTGTGTTCATTGTGAGCTTTTGTCAGTAATGCGGTTTCTAGAAAGTTCGAATGTTACCTTTAAATAGAGAAGAGATTTGGGACCTCGGCACTTTTGGTCGGGTCCTGTTCTTGTGCGGTATGTAATGTTAGGTACGTTAACGTTTATGTTGTATTTGTAATATATGTTATAGTAGAAGTATTTTTCGTATTTAAAATGCACTTTAATATCTTTCTATTCTAATTAATAAACCTTTTTTTAATGCAGTCAATGTGTTTGTTTGCTCAGTTGTTTATTCTCCGCTGAGCTATGTCCTAACATGGGGTAAAAAGCTTTTTGCTCAGATATCGCTGTCTACCATGGCCAGAATGATGCTATATAAACGACATCTGGAAGTATCATTGTCAAAAATGTTTTTGTTCTCATGATATCACCATTATTTTCATTTACCAAGTTTAGTCAGTCACCGCACATTCACATTGTCTAACACACATTTAAGGTGCTATTGGGTAGTGAGATTACCTCACTGTGGACTAACTAGCGGAGGGTCCGTGGTTCGAATCTAACACCGCCTTGTGCTTTTTTCTACGTGAAACCTGGGGTACAAAGCTGATCAGAGGTGATTTTAATATCATGGAAAAAAAAGTCTTTACTCCCTATTCTCTTACTCTCTCTATCTCCCCCTCCCCTCATTTCCTTTTAGTCTTCTCCTTCGTGTATATCCTTTTCTTTATCTGTTTCTCTTCACATTTTACTGTTTCTCGTTCTCCTTCACTCCTTATCCCTGTCTCCTGTTAATCCTCTCCCATACATTTCCTCTCTTTATCTGCATATTCTCCCTCTCGTCCTCTTTTTATTTCTTTATCTCTGCCTCTGTCTCTGTTTGTCTGTCTGTCTGTCTGTCTGTCTGTCTGTTTATCTGTATATCTGTCTGTCTGTCTGTCTCTGTCGCTCTGTCTCTGTTTCTCTGTGTCTCTCTCTCTCTCTCTCTCTCTCTCTCTCTGTCTCTCTCTCTCTCTCTCTCTCTCTCTCTCTCTCTCTCTGTCTCTCTCCCCCTCCTCTCTCTCTCTCTCTCTCTCTCTCTCCCTCTCTCTTACTTTCTTTATCTGTCTGTCATCTGTGTTTATCTCTCAGTCTCACTCACATATTTTAACTTGGTTCGATAATGCGTTGAGACGATGCCACTATTAAGAGATTAGCATTAAAACATCGGGGCCTGTCTAGGGGTGAGTGAGGTACTAAGCCATTTCACTAAGTACGATACAGAGCTGTTAAGAGGATTATTGATCATACACTGGTCTACAGGGAAAAGTTATAAACCTACAACATAGACAAAATAAAAATAGGTAAGGGAAGACTTCAAATCAATCGATAGGAAAGGGGAAAGTGAATGGGAGAAAGAGAGAGAAAGAGCTAAAGAAAGAGACGCAACGAGAGAGCGAGAGATAAAAAAGAGACATACAGAAGAGTAGAGTAGTAGGAACAAGATAAATAAATATACGCTGTGAGAGATTGAGAGAATTTGAGAGACAAAAGAGATAGAGAGAGAGAGATAGAGAGAGAGAGAGAGAGAGATAGATAGATAGAGAGAGAGAGACTAAGAGAGACTTTAAAAAAGAGACACCGTGAGATTGATCGAGAGAATGTGAGACTCAAGAAGAGGCTGAGAGGGAGAGAGGGAGATATATATACAGATAGACAGACATGCGGATAGACTGACAAATAGAGAGTCAAATAGTACGTGTGCTTAAGAGAAAGATACAGTGAAAGTAACAAAGAAACCTTTTAAATATGTAGGCCCGTCTGAAGCTTATGACTCGTCGAAAGTTTACCAGTTGTAGGTTACTGCGATGCTCTTCTTTCGTCTCGTAGATTTAAGAAAGAAAGAGTTCAACTCCTGTTATTGATTTCACGATGCCGCCCCCCCCCCCGCCCCTTAAAAAATAAAATTTAAAAAATAGGCGATGGGTCCAAAAATTGAAATATAAAATGTTAAATGAAAGCTATACAGCCTTCATCCTCGAAGATTATTAGCATAATGCAATGTAATGGCCAGTAATGTTAAATATCGGTTATGTTTGCCATGACTTAGGAAGGAACGAGGCGTAAGGAAAAAGGCACACAGAGAAAGAAAGAGATAGAGATAGAGAGAGAGAGAGAGAGAGAGAGAGAGAGAGATAGATAGATAGATAGATAGAGAGAGTTATAGACAGATTTAGGCAGATTATGAATAAGAGTCAAGAGTCAGAGAGAGAGAGAGAGAGAGAGAGATAGAGAGAGAGAGAGAGAGAGAGAGAAAACAGAAAGAAATGTCGATCTTATTATTATTATGATATTAATTTTAAAAACATGTGTTCTCGGCTCATCACACGTCATTCAATACAGTGCTATTTTTAGAAACAGTGTCTTTTTGTCTTCAAACTCACTGAAGCCAAACTCTAAAGCATGACGAAACTAGGGATAGAAAACCTCACCTATTCAAATCCTCCCTGGAAACGTGTTAGCCATTACCCTTCATGCATTGCCTGACGCATGCGCATTGAGAGCAATCATGAGCTGCTTGTCAGTTGTCAAATCCCGTTAATGGCGCAAGAATCGAGACTAGGCGGGGCAACATCCGGGTATGTGGGTTACCTCCCTGGATTAGGGCCGCCATGTTTATGGCTGTGTGCCCTAGAAGCTGTGCCGATCAATTGGAATGTGTCTGGGGTAGCGTTTTATTTTTATTTATTTTGGGTGTGTGTTTGTTTTGGGATAATATTGTTTTTTAAGCTGTGTTTAAGGTTATACGCTGTTGTTGGGGTTTGATTTTTTTTATTTATTTTGGGTGTGCGTTTGTTTTGGGATGATATTGTTTTTTAAGCTGTGTTTAAGATTATACGCTGTTGTTGGGGGTTGGTTTTTATGTTTATTTTGCTTTGGGCGTGGTTCTATTGTTTACGGCCTGTTGCTATTTCGATAAATCATAAGATAACAGTTACAGTGAACTATGCGTTTGTTTATCGCTGCGATGATGGTTTTGTTGATGTTTACAGTCTTATGTTGTGTGTGTGTGTGTGGTTGTTTTTGTGTATAAACATTTTATGTACGCGCCCTGTTTTCTTTTTTATACATATTAGGCTCACGGCCCCGATTCGGTTTTTGATTTGTATCTTTGTTTCTGTGAATTAAGACAGGGGATACTGGAATACGTTTTAAGACAGTGTGGAGTAAGACTGATATATGAGTTTGTAAAGGGACGGATGTTGATATGTCATAGGTTTTAGAATCCCCAGCCTGTTGTCTTGTCACTTTATGCGGGCGACTTAAGGATATTATAATAGAAACCTTGCGACAACACTGCACCAAAAACCGAAGACGCTAAGTGAAAGAATCAGCACCGGAGTCTAATTTAGCCTAGACTTAGACCAATCAGAGACAAGGAAACTACATGTCTAAGGGTCGTAATAACGTCGTCTGTTATCGACGAGTAAATCTCCAAGGCTGAAATGCACAAACAAGACGTAGCTACGTCTCGTTGTAACAATATAGGAATAAAAATACGTTCGACGAGACGTAAGCTACGTCATGTTTTTTACATTTTACCCCAAGTCTCTAAAAACATAATGAACCCAACTCAACCAGATTAGCAAAAAGCCACCTAAAACTGTTTTTCTAATGACCTACATGCCCTAAAAAGTAGAGCAAGCTTGACTCACTTCACGTTGGGATTTGAACCTAACATCTCCTACTTGTCAGCGAAGTGTACAAGGTAAAACAAGTGAGCGACCGACACCGCCTATCAATAAGCCATTAGTGGATACCGTAACATTACAAACACTTTCCATACCGACAGTAATAACAAATGACCCGAAGAGTGTACTTTGGTCAGTCTTAATACAAATCTACCCAAATATCCTATGTGTTCTACTATATCTCGTGCTGAATCTTTCTTGTCTGTCTGTCTCTATTCCTCTGTCACCTCTTTCCATCTCTCTTTATCTCTCTCTTTATTTCTGTTCCTCTTCTTCTTCGTCCTTTTGGTTCTTCTCTCTCTATTTCTCTCTCTCTCTCTCTCTCTCTCTCTCTCTCTCTCTCTCTCTCTCTCTCTCTCTCTCTCTCTCTCTCTCTCTCTCGCGCGCGCTCTCTATGTGTCGGTCTTTTCTTTTCTTTACCTCTCTCTCTTCTCTCTGTCTCTCTTCCTCTGCCTATCGTTCTGATCTCTCTTTCTATCTCCCTATTAATCTCTTTTTTCCCTAATCAACAACACACGAGTAAATTGAACCCCCCTCCCCACCCCACCGAATCTCTATATATACGTATAGGTAAGGAGACAGCTGTCTACCTGATAGGTAACACCATGTAATTGGACTGACAAACAAAACAGAAATAACAAAAACAAAAAGGGAGATAATTGGACAGTCGTAATAACACAGTATTGATCACGGATAAAGGAACAAGTAATTACGTTCTCTTATACGAAAATAAAATTGATATCTGGATCGCATATGAACAGAATATGTAGGTTCTTGTTCATCTTAGTGGTAAAGTCGAATAAATATTGAAATAATAAAATTTCTGAACACAATAATATTGTGGAAGATCTGGGTTATTGATTAGGGGCAAAAACAACGATGCGAACATAACAACGTAAGGATGATTTGGCTTGGAAGTAAAGTACATAGTTTTGGGCCTACAATAGGAGGTTGGTTGGTTTGTTGGTTGTGTTGGTTTAACGTCCAACAGGAGCACTATATAGGCTATATTGTGGACGGGACCCAAGACGGATGTCTGACAATTTTATGTGCTGCCACACACGAGACAGGGCGGAGATACCATGACTCCTGTCTCAGCCGGTCCCAACCAGTAGGGAACGCAACAGCCAGGACTCGAACTCGGGACCTTTTGCGTCGAAAGCCGATGTTCTACCCCTGGACCACCACGCCCCCCCCACACACACACATAATATGAGTATTGCGAACCACACGACCAAAACAGGATGACGTAATCACAACGTCTTGGGTATAAGATTTTTTTCTTTTTTTTTTGGCTCCGAACGTCTAGGGTAGAGCTTTGATTTGACACCGGTGCTGATATTATTACTTTCGGTCTTCGTTTTTCGCCATGAATCCCATGATGGCAAGTGGTTTAATATCAAGGTTTTGGCTGGAGGCTTACGTGCCGTATGTATGAGTCATAAAGTAAATAAAGAACATGTTGTTTTTTGTAGTGTTGTGTACAAATCAGACTGTGTTGTGTACAGTACAAGGGAGCATAAATCCAGAAGAGACGTTAGTGGTTTGGTGTTAAGTGAATCGGCCTGCACTTTAGAGACCATCGATCGAGTCTTACTAAGTACACCATTTGAGTTCAGTTGGGTTGATTTCTTACGCCTGACTTCAGCGATAGGATCTGCGATGCATGGGTCACAAATCTAAAGTCTGAGAATTTTACGTGCTGTCTCACAGAGATGTGGATCGAACTGACGCAAGTGATAGAGCGTTGGTCTCACAATCCGGAGGTTCCTGGTGCGATCGTTCAACATTTTGGTTTTTTTCTTAACTGTTTTGGTCACTGTCAAAGAAATATTAGCGGATGATACAGGATTCATGCTATCCCTATACAGTTAAACTTGGGTCCTACCCAAAAAGCTAGAACAAGCACAGAAACAGTGCTACGATACCAGGACTTCTGTCTCAGCTGGTCACATTATTCCAAGACTGACTCAAGAGGTACCTTAAGTCATCTAATTGACCAAATTAAACTCATTTCTACATAACAGAAGTACATCTTCTTTTTTTTATATCATTATCATGGTTATAACAAAATGATAATCTTAAAGTATTCCTTTTTTACCATGTTGATATTTACAGCTATAACGTAAACTTAACCAATGTATTGCCACAATCAGATTAATGATAAAGTTCCCTCTAACTACAATTCCAAATCATCACCCCGTTGTATAATGACCTATCTCAATTACAAACTGCTATAAATCTTTAGTATTTTGGAAACAAGGAAGGTCATGATAAAACTGAGGTTTCGAACAGTTTCTCTTTTGAACAACCAAGGTTAATCATGCACAAGTCGCTGTTACAAGTTTGACTTAGAGCCCTTTCAACATGACAACAAATAAACTATTCTATAAGGACTGTTTCCATTCGGAATAAAAAAAGGATCCCTTAATCTAGAAATAATAAAGCTATTATTTTTAGCAACATGTTAAAGAGCGATTTAAGCTTCTAAAAGCACTATAAACAACTCAAAAAGTGAAAACACCATCCTGTGCCTGATTTTCCGTGGTTACGTCACCTCTGTTTTCTTGTCTGTTTTTTTTCTTCTTCGGCGGCTTTAAAGCCCACCATCTTGGCAAATCTCGGTTTCCATCTTCCACGGCTTTATTATGTGCGCGGCAGAGTTTCTAATTTTAGTAACATTTGAGAGGAGCTATTGTCTACTGTCACCAAGGACTATACTCCAGTCGCTATAGTAAGAGTATTGTTTATGACATCACTTACGTCACTAGTCAAGGACGCTTCAAGGAATATCACAATATGCTTTGCAGACAAAGCGACCTTGTTTCTATATTCAGTGTTGGGGATCTGATCAGCCAAACATCTTAAGAGGGTCTGCCTGTCTAACAACAGACCCCTCAAGGCCGCCAGAAGCTTACACAAGATCCAAGTTCCCTGGGGGATGGGTAGCTTTCAGCTCCCACAGTCACTTCTCTTAGTCTCAAATCCCCCAATATAACATCCCAAGAGGGGGCTTATATATAAACATCCTCGCTCGATTTAAGTAGAGGGACGGAGAATGGGGAAAATAGTACAAACAAGGAAGAAAGACACAAGGAGAGGGGGATGGATATAGAGACTTTAAGATAGACAAACACACACACCATAAGGAAATGAGAGGATAGGATCGATGCAAAGATAGACACATAGAGATACGTAGATATAATTAATAGATAGGTAAATAGATAGGTAGATATAATTATAGACAGATAGATAGATAGATACATAGATAGATAGATAGATAGATAGATAGATAGATAGATAGATAGATAGATAGATAGATAGATAGATAGATAGATAGATAGATAGATAGATAGATAGATAGATAGATAGATAGATAGATAGATAAATAGATAAGTAGAGAATCCAAGAAAAGAAAGAAATATTGGCTTATATCTTGTCTACTTCCAACTAAGTATGTCTGAACATTTACCATAAGAGCTGAAAAAGATGTTTATCCAAATAATTTTGTTGTCCCAATTTTTCTGTGTAATTTTGTGTGTGTGTCAATAATTAAGATATGAAGAGGATTAATCAGGTCATATTGTTTCTCGGGCAAATAATTATTTTTTTTCTTTTTCTGCTTCTATTCTTTAGATCTATCCTTTGGTTATGTAAGGGTTTTCTTTCTTCCAGTCCCTCTGCCTAATGATTGCCTCTCTGTGTTATATTACCCTGTATTAATTCTTCTTGCTAATTTTCGGTGGTAAAACATCGGCTACTCATACAAGAAGTCTGTGGTTCGAGCCCTGGCTATTTTGCAACCCTACTTGTTTGGTCGGTGGTAGTTTAATGTGACCAGCTAAGACAAGACTTATTTTATCCTCGCCTTGTTTCGTGTGTGGCAGAAGAAAAAAAATGTCAGAAGTCAGTCTTGGGACCCATCCACATTAAAGCCTATTAATGGTGATTTTGGACGTTAAACGAACTCAATTCAACTTAACTCTTCTCACAATCTCAAATCTATTCTCTATTTTTTATATTAAAAAACAAAAACAATCACTAATGTGGATCTAGCCAAAGATCTCCAACTCAGACAAGCATTAAAAATGACATGGCTAGGATTCGAACCCTAGGCGTCTATAAAACAATAAATCACATTGCTAATTCAATAACAAGAGTGCTAACCCACTGTGTCGTTTTTATAACTTGTCTTTCTTTCCCTCTACTTCGGTTTCTTTCTCCGTCTCAGTTTCTCTCTCTCTCTCTCTCCCTCTCTCTCTATCCTTTTTTCTATCGCTATCTTCATCTATATCTCTTTCCTTTCTCTCTCTCTGTCTCTCTCTGTCTCTCTCTCTCTCTCTCTCTCTCTCTCTCTGTTTTATCGTTCATTCAGGTCGCCATCTCCATCTATATGTATTTCCTTTCTCTCTCCCTCTCTCTCTCTCTCTCTCTCTCTCTCTCTCCCTCTCTCTCTTTTATCCTTCTTTCAGGTCGCTATCTCCATCTATATCTGTTTCCTTTCTCTCTCTCCTCCTCCTCTCTCTCTCTCTCTCCCTCTCTCTCTTTTATCCTTCTTTCAGGTCGCTATCTCCATCTATATATGTTTCCTTTCTGTCTCTCTCCCTCTCTCTCTCTCTCTCTCTTTCACTCTCTCTCTCTCTCTGTGTATCCCTCTAATTAAATGTATCATCTTTTCACTCTGTCTGTATGATTGCGTCACTGTCTCACCCCACCATCACATTCTTACCAGACACTTGTACTTTAGACTAACAAAACTGACCCAAATTAACCCCAATTTAGACGCTTCCAGGAAAACAAAATAATATTATCCCTCTGTCTGCCTCCTCCGCATATCTGTCTGTCTGTCTGTCTGTCTGTTCGCATGTCCGCCTCAAAGTCATAGCTTTTCCTAGTGATTACACACCTAAAATTTATTTTTACTCAGCTTTTTCTGTCTCTTAAATAGTTGTTATCTTTTCACAGTCGCCCACATACATAAAACCCCCACAAACACTAACAAAGTGTCATTAAGCCCAGACATAGCTTAAAATATTGATACCTCCACTTCTAGAATGTTTTTTTGGAAAAGTCCATTATTTTTGTTTATGAAGCAATATTGGCGTTAGATATTCTTTTGTTGTTTCTGTCTCAGTGAAATTTTTCTTCTGGATTTATTAATCTTTAAAAAGTCGAGGGCATCTCTTACCTTATTTGTGTTTCATTGTGGATTACAGTTTAGGTTGCTCTAATTATTTTATATAATTTATTATAAGACATTAAATAATTCACAACAAATGTTTGTCTTTCATAAAATAGCCGCATTGTTATAACTAAATGTACATCTGGTGGTACGTGTGTGGGTGTCTGTGGGAGGGGGAAAGTTGGCTCAAGTGGTAGAGCTTTGGGCTCCTATTCGAAAGAGCCCTTGTCTTTCCAATGATTGCAAAGAAAAAAAGATGTTTTTTGCACTTTATAATCAACTTATTTCTGGGTAGGTGTCAAGTTTTATATATGACTGGCTAGGACAGAAGTCTTGACATAACAGGACCAAATTAATTTTATATGTTAGACCTGTCCACTTAAATCCATACACTTAAACTTCTTGTCATTGTACATATATTACACAATATTGTATTTAACTGAATATACAAGACAAGGAAATTGAGAAAGAAGTAAAGCCTCCATATGAAAAAAAAAACAATTTGGAATATTAAAGTAGAAGCTTTACATGAAATGTAGAGAGAGGGAGAAACAGAGAGAAAATAGAGAATGCGATAGAGACAGGCAGTCAGATATATAGGCGTACAGGCAGACAAGCAGAAACAGAGAGAAAGGGAGATATGGCGAAAGAGAGAGAGAGAGAGAGAGAGAGAGAGAGAGAGAGAGAGAGAGAAAGAGAGAGAAAAGGTAGTATTGGCGAAAGAGAGATAGAGAGGAAGAGAGAGAGAGTGGGGGAGAGAGAGAGATAGAGAGAGAAAGAGAGAGAGAGAGTGAGAGACAGAAGGGGAGGAGAGGGAGCAAGAAGAAAAAGAAAAGATAAATAGAGACATAGACATGGTTCACGAAAAAATATCATTGAGGAAAGCAGGAGACCAAGCAACAGAATACAGGCATTGCCCTAGATCTACTTCTGCTCTCTGAATAGATCATCGCTCGCTTTGAGACCCCCTTGCCTGATCTCCCTGGGGCAGATAGAGTGTCAAAGTTTGGCAGAGTCTGTCACATTGTGTCACGTCTACTCTGCTCTCAGTTTCCTACAGGCGTGGTCATACACCGTAGATCTAGTTTCCGGTCACGTGATGCTGTGAGGAAACCCAGGCAAAAATTATCAAGTCCCATGTCCCCCCTACCCATCACCCTAAAGTAAAAAAATGAAAAAATTTTTTGAATATATATGTGTGTGTGTATGTGTGTGTAGATACATATATAACTATGTTATTGGGCGAAATTGTTTATTTTCTTTGGGTTTAAGGTATTCTGTGTGTTTGCCTGGGGGTGGGGGGGGGGGGGGGGTTCTTTTCATGTATACGGCGAAGACCATCTCCTTCCCACACTATTCCCCTCCTACCAATTTTATGTGTTAAGCAAGCTCACTTTCCATATTTTTGTGTGTGTGTGGGAAGGAGGGGGTGGGGGTGGAGGGAGGGAAAGGGGGATGGGTGGCAGAGACGAGTAGGGTGAAGGAGAAAGTGTGAGCAATTACCCTCCTTGTAGACCCTATTGCGAAATACGGCCAGTTAATTTCAGCTTCTATTTGTTGAGGCATGGCTCTCTGAAACATATCTGCCAATTATTGAAATGAGATTTGGAAAACTAAGACCAAACGGATATAACTTGGACAAAGATATTGCCATAATACCTTTTTATTTCAATGGGGAATCCCAGTAAAAGAGATGCCGACCCAATTTTTATTCATTTTTTATTATTATTTTTATTTTATTTATTTATTTTTTCTTTTTTTTTTTTTGGGGGGGGGGGGCATTTGAAAGAAAAGTTTTTCCTATTAAGATCTTTTTATTATTATCGTTAATAATAGATATCTCTCCAAATATTTCAACCTCCCTTCCGTCGACAAATTTACTAAACCTGTTTTTTTTATTATTATTATCTTTCATAATAAATATCTCTCTCCACATCTTTCAAAGTGCCTTCCCTGTATTGCGGTTTAAATAAAATTAAAAAAAAAATTGAGAAGTTAAGATGCTGATAACTACGGTAATATAAACTTAGAACAACACGAAGCCTGATTTACTTTTACCATTTAGAACATCACAAGTCTGCGAATCATATTTACGGCGATGTTTTATCAAAAGTCTAGAGGTTTGTGTTCGTCAATAGTTTTATGGACATTTTATTGCTGCATTTATTATTGCAAAGTTACTGTGGGCTTCTCATGTTTTATCGGAGTCTATATAAAAATTATGTATTCTCGATTTTCAAAGAGCAATAATAGTGAAGCAGAGAGGGTAAGAATGGGAGTGAGTGAGTGAGTTTGTTTTTCTGGCACGTCAGCACGGTAACAGCTATATTGTGCCTATTATGTCTTTAGACAGTTAATACATTATACTAGTAGCAGCGGTGAATCCTGTATTCTCTGAGTGGGTTGGTTAAATGTAAAGGATATATACTGTGGTATATACAGTGGTTTAAAAAAACCCTTAGGAATGAGATGGTGAAAAGAAAAAACAACGTTCTCTTCGTGGACAACATTGACATATTTATTAAAGAAAATGCAATAATATCATTGAGGAATACCTGAAAGCTGTTGCCCGAATGTAATGCAGGCTTATTGAGAACGAAACTTGGTTATTGTAAATCGGACAACCTAGAAAAACCCTGTCTCCTGTTATTGGAGTCAGGATAAACAATATATTTTTAAGGCTCAACATTAATTTTTACAAAGAAAAAAAAGTTCTTGTTACTGTTTGTTTATTAGTGCTGTTTTGTAATAAGTATTGCGACTTATTTAGTATAGAGACATACGTGTTTTTCTCTAACAACTTATCTTTTTACTCTTACGAACGTTTTATTTTTAGATGTATAATTATGCTCTAACGAAATTTAAACCACACTAAAAAAAAAGAACAACAACCCCAAAACTCCTCAATTTCTGAGTGAGCATTACTCGGACTTGTTGATCCGGTTCGAACTGCTAGTGTGAGTAATGTATGGTGTATCAAAATCAATATTATAGTCTCCATTTTTTTATTTCGTTAAGACTGTAGAAACTTTTTAATCATTGGTTATAAGTCACCATTTTGTGAGCAAAAAAGATAAATTTGGTTTAACACTGTGCTGTCTCTTTTTCTCTCTCTCTCTCTCTCTCTCTCTCTCTCTCTCTCTATCTTTCTCTCTACGCCTGTCTATCTTCCTGTAACATGGGAACTATATTAGCTTAATTTCTCTTTCTCTCACTCTCTTTATCTCTAAATCTGCCCCCTCTCTCTCTATCTCTCTCTCTCTCTCTCTCTCTCTCTGTCTATCTTTCTGTAACATGGGAAATATATTATTAGCTCAATTTCTCTATCTCTCTCTTACTCTCTTAATCTATCAATCTCTTTCTATCTCTCTCCCTCTCTCTCTCTCTCTGTCTATCTTCCTGTAACATGGGAACTATATTAGCTCAATTTCTCTATCTCTCTCTCTCTCTTACTCTCTTTATCTATCAATCTCTCTCTCTATCTCTCTCTCTTTCTCTTTCTCTCTCTCTTTCTCTCTCTGTCTGTCTATCTTCCTGTAACATGGGAACTATATTAGCTCAATTTCTCTCTCTCTCTCTTAATCTCTCTCTCTCTCTTAATCTCTCTCTCTCTCTCTCTCTCTCTCTCTCACTCTCTCTACCTCTTTCACTATATATTTGATTGATTTTCCGACCTTTGAAAACATACATAGAAAAAAAAACCGTGACCGTTTCTATCAGTTAAAAAAATCAAGTAAGACGCACGAACTTGGTTTTTATTTTGTTTGCAAATTAAAAACAAATTCTTATGTAAAAAAAACAACAAATATCATGTCTCCGTCACTTTTCTTCTCTGTTTCTCTGAATATTTCTGTATCTTTTCTTTCTCACCATGAGCAGTAAGTCGCGGTAGATTGCGACACGTCCTAACCGTCCTTTCTTTTTTCTTACAACTTTATGCTTGCGTCTCCATGTTTATTAAAGTGTTTGAGGAGTTCTTCTAAGATCTGTTGGTAAATAATAAACCGTTGCAAAAAAGAAAGAAAAACAGCGTAAAACTCATAGACCAACATAGATCCGGAGGTCCAGTTTTGCATTTTTTATTGACTTTCCAAATAACCAACATCCCCGTCTATCGCCTAAGGGAAGTTCTTTACAGATTGATCACCAGCTTTGCTTTGCTTCTTAAAATCTATCGACGTCCAGATGTGAAGAAAAGAAAAATATATTAACTTATATATCGGTAACCCATATATAGCTGTAAACCATCATACTTTCTGGAACGAAATACAAACAATGCTAAAAAAAACACATGTTAAAAAGTTCTCTGCCCCATTTCTTTGATTTCTGACAAGAGATAAAAAAAAAGTTAAAAAATGAAGAAGATTAGTAGCGAGTTATCTATTCATTAAAACCTACTTTTATCTCTGTTTTCTCTGTTTTTAATTTACCCTACTTTGATTTTACCAAAGAGTGTGAAAGAGTGAGAGGTTTCATAGGCAAGGGAAGGGGGGGGGGGAATAGGCGTACGGGGGTTGGTATAATTTGGTATTATTATGGCGGATTCTTCTTTAAACCTGAATAATAGTTGTCAGAAAATTGGTCAACCGCCTTTATATTAATAAAAAGAAATAGAGTAAGCACTTGTCACGCTAGCTCCTCGTATCAACAGCACTGTGAGCTCTGTTTATGAAGTGGGGAGCGCGGTGGCCCTGGGGTTAGTTGGTTGGTTGGGTTGGTTTAACGTCCAACAGCAGCACTATATAAGCTATAGTGTGGACGGGTCCCAAAACGAACGTCTGACAAGTTTTATGTGCTGCCACACACGACACAGGGCGGGAATACCATGACTCCTGTCTCAGCCGGTTGGCCCTGGGGTAGAACACCGGCTTCCGACGCTAAAGGTCCGGGTTCGAGCCCTGGTGATTGCATTCCCTACTGATTGGGTCGGTGTCAGTTTAATGTGACCGGCTGAGAGTCATGGTATCCCCGCCGTGTCTCGTGTGTGGCAGCAAATAAAATTGTCTGACGTCAGTCTTGGGGCCTGTCCACAATATAGCCTATATAGTGCTGGTGTTGGACGTTAAATCAACTCAACTCACCTCTGTTTGTGAAGCGTCTCGTTCAAGACCACCCGAACTAACAGTCAAATTCACGGAATTGACTGAAGCGAAAACATAGTTGCATAACAAGGGTAATATTGATACATCTATTCTATAAAAAAAGTATACAAATACCTAATGAATACTTTCTCTCGGCTTAAACGCCAAATAGATTAAGAATGCAAAATGTCCTTAATGTACCCAAAATTATAACGATATAGCACACTTCGGTTCTAAAGTTAAAGTTTGTTTATTTCACAGACCCTGCCTGCTATTTTTTGTTTATTGCTTTTGTTTTGTTTTTGGAAGCCCTGGTCCCACTCAAATAATCTTATTGCCTCTGTTTTTTTTCTTTGATCCTCCTCCGTCCAGATCTGAGCTCAGAGTCCGCCACGCCCTCGTCCATCCCACACCCACGTGACCTGGTCTTCACGTTCCCAGGAGGCCCCGCGGCGGACAAGACGACCGGAACCGGATGTTCCTCTGACGGCCAGGTGACCACGCCCCCTTCAGGCTACAACGCCGGCAGACGACGCGCGTCCATGCACGATGCCATAGACCTGACCAAGATCGACACCAGACTCTATGACAAGAAGGTGAGAGCGCTAACTTAAGGTCACCAAATTTAAACCAATAAATTTAATGTTTGTTGAAAGCTTTACGTCGAAAATGTGGCGCATTTAGCGACTGCGCTATCTGAATCTGAAAGCTCAATACATGTGCATGAAACACACACACACGCGCGGTTCATATTTTCAATAATGTGCACACCACTTTGTATTTCTAGGTAGACGGTATTATTATTCTGCGATTCTTGATTCTTTATGACAATGGTGTTGTTGTCGTTGCGATTAATGTTGTATGTTGTGACTGACTTTTTGTTTTTGATGTTGTTGTTGTAAGTGTTGTTGTTGTTATTGTTGTTGTTGTTCTTGTTGTTATTGTTCTTGTTTTTGTTAGAATTGCAGTTTATTGGTTCAGCAAATACGTTTTTGTCTCTAACAAGCCCCAAGTCTAACCAATTGTGTGCCAGCCTAGGAAATCCATGGTTTTTACGGAAATAACCTAAAGGTATTTTTTACATTTTTAGAAAGCTTAGAATGTGCTAATTAAGAAACGTTTTAAATGTCTTAAAAATTTTAATTATACAAGAAGTTATGGACCTTTAAAGATAGATCTATTAGAGACCCGAGGTCAATATTTTCAAACTTATTTGGCCTATACCTCAGAACCAAGATTTGCGTCAATACCATGATTGACAGAGTATTATTGAAATTTCAATTATATCTAATTAACACTCAGTACTTGGTTCCTATAACTATATCTTCTGCTCTTTTTTTGGCATTCATAGAACATCTTAGACATAATATTATCTTGGGATTCCTAGAATGCAATTACTATCAGAGACTGTAGATTTAGTGAGGTTTATTTTACAAAAGAAGACTATAGAATCATTGCCTCAGGGATCTAGTCTTGGGGCCCGTCCACAATATAGCCTATATAGTGCTAATGTTGGACGTTAAACCAACTCAAAATCAACATCAACATTTGGGATCTTTCAAGACGCGTGCTCATTAAAAAAATTGAATTACGGACAGTAGATCAACATTGAGACTAAGTTTTTACTAACATTCAAAGAAGACAGTCATGTCATGGTCTTATAATAATTATACGCAAAACATCCCTGTTAAACTTTTCACAATCTCATAATTTTGATACTATAATGAGAACCAGACGAACTCACACTGTAACATACTATCCGAGATTATAGATCTAGAGAGATGTTTCCGCAAAGGAACCCACATTGTTTATGATATGGCGAGCTAGCGTTATGCGTGTTTACTCTATTTCTTTATTAAAATTAGGGCGGTTGATTAATCTACAGAGAAATAGTTTTTACTAAGTTTTAAAGAAGGAAACTACCGCCCTTAAAAATACGAACCCACATTCTCAATTCATTCTCGTGTAACCTCTACATATTTTACACCCTCTGGTGCTATCATATTTCATATCTATATAATTATAGCCTTTTTTGTTTGATGTTGCTTAGTGGCCAACGTGAGCACTATATATACTTTATGGACAGGTCCCAGGACTATCGTGCTGCCACACACGAGACAGTACGGGGATACCATGGCTCTGTCTCAGCCAGTCACATTAAACTGACACCGACCCAACCAGTAGGGGACGAAGTCTCCAGAGCTGGACTCGAACCACGGGCTTTTTGAGTTGGAAACCGGTGTTCTTCCACAGGGCTGCGTCATGTAGTTGAATTTAACCTTCTTAAAATCTAGATCTACTTTTAACTAGACATATCTTGTAAACTCTTGTCGGGATTGGTGTGGCAATTGATGGTTGGCAAGACAAGTGAAGGCTGGGTAAGACGGTCTAATACAGCTTGAGACAGGCTAGACAGCTGAGTAATATCTGGGTTTTCTGTGATATCTGTGATCAGGCGGCGACTATCGATTTAAACCCGTCTTTGAGGGATGACATACATACATATATACACATTGACCAAATTGAAAGCCAGCATATATGTATAATATCCAAAAAACAAACAAAAAATTGCGTGAAATGTTTAGGAGGTGACTTTTAGTTAAATCAATTTGTATAAAGATAGGAGTGAGTCATTGGGGCAAGGAGACAAAGAAAAGAGAGAAAGAAAAATATAGAGAAAGAGAGAGATGGGGGGAGAGGAAGGGCGGAAGAGAAAGAAAGAGAGAGAAAATAAAAGAGAGAAGAGAGAGATAGATAGATAGAGAGAGAGAGAGAGAGAGAGATGAGGGGAATGGGAGGGAGGAAGAGAAAGAAAGAGAGACAATAGAAGAGAGAAGAGAGAGAAAGAGCGATAGAGGAAGAGAAGAGAGAGCGAGAGAGAGAGAGAGAGAGAGAGAGAGAGAGAGAAAGCGAGAGAATGAGAGAGAGATAAAGAGAGAGAGAACAAGCATAAAAAGAGAATTGTTCGGACTATCCATATAATCATTGGTTAGTATTAGATCTAGGCCCTCTAGTCTTTTTTCGGAGGGCCTCGCGTTCGATTATCGAACAGACAACCCCTCTCCCAATTTGTTGTGTCGGTGTCATTATACTGTGTTAACTGAAGCCTTTGAGTTGAGTTGGTTTAACTCCAACTCCAATGTCAGCGTTATATAGGCACCCAAGATTGACTTCTGGCATTTTTATGTGCTGCCACACACGAGACAGGGCGGGGATACCATGACTCATGTCTCTTTCCGGTCACATTATTCTACCGTCTGGAACAGAAGTAATGATATTTGCGCTTTGCAACAAGTCGTAAAAAACAAATAGCTTAGTGCTTTGTGTCGGAACCCGACAGCAATTTTGGCTTTGTAGGAAGTACATCGTTCTGTTTAGCTTGCGACTCGTCTAAGCTCATCAAAAAATATGCACAAACAAAAAGAAGACATAAGACGAGTTGTGAGATTACTGCTCTGTTGTTTTTTGTCATGAACAAAGTTATGATATAATTGCTTAAAAAGTTTATGTGTGTGTATTTTTTGTTTTGTTTTGTTTGTTTTTTGCTTTTTGGGTGGTGTGGGTGGAGAGGAATGACACGATATTGGTCTTGTAAATGTCTGAAGAGTTAGATAGAGAGGGGTTTGAAAGGAGGGAGAGGGGGAGTAAAATAAAGGGGGATTTTGGGTGGGGTGTGAGGGGAGTGGGGTATGCGGCATACACAGCCGTTGCAGTTCTCACAGATTTCGAGTCTTACAGAACATAATCCAGATCTATATTTCATCTGATCTGTCCGAGTTCATCAATTCAACAAAGCTTTTATATCTTCTCTCTTCATGTCTAGAGGTTTCTTTGGGTTTATAATCTATCTCTTGTTATGTAATAAGTATGTTTTTTGTTGCTTTCCCTAAACCCCTCATGTATCTTTAAAGCCCAACTCTTTGTTGTTTTTTTTACTCTTTGTTGTATTATATGTGCCGTCCTTTTTTCTCTTAATCTCTCCTTGCGGCATCATTTTACACAAGGAATCAAGAGATTTAGACTAAACCATCTTTCTCACATTTCATACTGTTTTATCGGAATTTTTGTTTCTTGTTTTCCTTGCTTCCGTTCTAGACCTTTTTCCTCTTCCACTTTTTTTCCCTCCCTGTCACTCCCCTGTCCCCTCATTTTCTTTCGCATTCGTTAAACTTTTTTGTTTTCTTTATTGAATCTCTTTTCCTAGTCCTTGTTTATTTTCACCTTCTCCGAACATTACTGCAAACAAGACGGCTAGATTACGCGGTACTCTTAATTTCACAGAATTGTCGTATTTTGTGTTTTTGTGTTTGTGTTTTTGTCTTTGTTTGGCAAGACTCTGGGTTCAGGTGACGAGAGGCTGGTGTGTGACAGGCCTGGTTGATAATGAGGGTGTGAATGGTGTCAGAAGTAGAGTGTCTGATTCCTCATTAGCTACTTTTACTTCGTCAACATCGGGTGGGTTCGGTCGGTGTCAGTGTAATGTGACCAGCTCAGGTAGAAGTCTTGGTATCCCCGACTTTTCTCTTTGTGTCAGCGGGTAAATTTGTCAGACGGTTGCCTTGTTATCCGTCCACAATATGGGTTATCATGTGACGCAAAACGAAAAAAATATTAATGAAAACAAAACAAAACACAAATATCTGTCCACAATATGGTTTTTTATAGTGTTGCCGTGTGACGCCAGGCGAAAAAAATATTAATGGAAACAAAACAAAAAACAAACAATTGTCAACAGTCGGTTCCTCATAAAACACCGATCGGTTGGTCGGTAAGGCACTCACTTCGGCGGGTGGGCGTTCTATGGTTCGAGTCCCAGCCCATGCCCCATTGCCTGCAAAGCATTGACAAACCTTTGAGAGCGAGAAACTAGTATTTACATTTCTTTTTTTATTATTATATAAAGCAGCATTGTAGTTTGTTTCCATGAAGTCAAACAAAATGACGCGCACACTCACATTATATACATTTACGTTGGCAATAACAATGTTAAGTTCATTATTATTGGCAAATTTAGTTCATCGTTTGCTGAACCGTGGACATAACAAAACAATAGACTCTGGGAAAAAGGTGGATTTAGACGGTGCAGAAATATGTATTTATTTACATATGGGTTTAAGGGATTTTTCTCGTCGTTGTTTTTGTTGCTGTTGTTTTGTGGGGGTTTTAAGGAACAGAGTGAATCGCAACGACTTTAATAAGTAACATATTACCTAATAGAAGTGGAATAAAACTGATACAGAGCTACATAGAGATGGAGTGAGAGATAGAGAGAGAGACAGTTACAAAAAAGTTAACGAGAGAGAGAGGGAGAGAATAGATACAGACATACAAACAGAGAGGCAAAGACACAGAGAGAGAGATAGACATACAGAAAGAATACTAGACAGAAAGACAGACAAAGACAGACAAAGGACATACAGCGAGAAGAAGAGGGAGAGAAAGAGCATACATGAAAAGATAAAAAGAGAAAGAGAGAGAGGGAGATAGAGAGAGAGAGAAATAGAGAGGGAGACTCACACACATACACATTGGTTTGCAAACAGGGCACAAAACCTACAAAGCTCAAAATCCTCCAATACAAAACGTGCTTGAACTTTACTCTCTCTCTCTTTCTCTATATATCTCTCTCTTCTTTTCTCTCTCTCTCTTCCTTTCTCTCTCTCTCTTTCTATCTTTCTCTTTATTCTCTTTCTCTCTTTCTTTCTCTCCCTCTCTCTTTCTTTCACACTCTCTCTCTCTCTCTCTCTCTCTCTCTCTCTCTCTCTCCCTCTCTCTCTCTGTGCTGACGAGAAGGCAGACGTTACAGAACAAACACCGGTATGTGAGTGGGTGTGACATTTTGTCCTGGTGAGCACACACAGGTACCGTGGCTTCGCTCCCGTCTGCTGTTGTCAAGGTAAACAATACTTGGCGGTCACGTGACATCCGGCTGGAAGATACACCACTGCGTTGAGTCGTTGAGTTGAGTTGAGTTGAGTTGAGTTGGTTTAACGTCCAACATCAGCACTATATAGGCTTTATTATGTACGGCCCCAAAACCGACGTCTGACAAATTTATGTGTTGCCACACACGAGCCAGGGCGGGGATACCATGACTCCTGTGTCAGATGGTCACATTAAACTGACACCGACAAACCAGTAGGGAGCGCAATCACCAGGGTTCGAACTCGGACCTTTTGTGACGGAAGCCGATGTTCTACCTCAGGGCCGCCGCGCCCCCCATACACCACTGCGCAGCTGCGGAAGTTAAAAATTAGTTGGGGATTAACGGGATTGGGAAGATCTCTGTGATTATGGGGATACCTTTCCAGCCAGACCTGGGGCTAAAATTACCTGTTTTGTTGTTAGGACGTGAAGTAGAGTGTTGGCCTTCCAATCTGGAGGCCCTTGGTTCAAAACCTACGATTGGTTGAAAATATATTGCTCGGTTTTCGTCCCCGTACGGGATAATACGTTGTTTGCCTCTAATCGTTTTTTTCTGTTATATTGCATTTTAATGCAACAATAATAATTTTAAAATTGTTATATGCAAACGAATTATATATCATCAATCACTAAATTCCTTCCCAAATTGTTATGTTTTCAACTATCCTCTTTGTTTGTGTAAAAATATCCCTGACAACAACATTGATTTGAGCTTTGGACATTTACAAGAAAATGTCGTTTTTGTATTTTCAGGAAAGAAAGCAAGCATTAAAAATCTAAATTCAGCAGAAATAACCATTCAAGAAAAAATGAACAAAAAATAAAAGTGCAACATTACTATTTTCTAACGTTTGGACACGTAGCAGGTTACAAAAGAAAACTATTGCAGATTATTCAATCAACAAGTGCTTAGAGAGAGAGAAAGAGAGAGAGAGAGAGAGAGAGAGAGAGAGAGAGAGAGAGAGAGAGAGAGAGAGAGAGAGAGAG
>RQTK01000269.1:77552-86154 GCA_003991915.1 Elysia chlorotica | reverse complement strand
GAGACAGACAGAATGGAAAAGAGAGAGAAAGTAAATTTAGAGAGAAAAGGAGAGAAGCGAAAGAGAGAGAAAGAGAGCGAAAGAGAGAGAGAGAGAGAGAGAGAGAGAGAGAGAGAGAGAGAGACAGAGAGAGAGATAACAATTATTAGTGGCGACATTTGGCATGTAAGACAGGATATAGTAAAAAAAAAGAATGTTGATGAAGCTACAAAGAGTGCACTGAGAACCAATATTATTATCTCACGGGTCGCCAAATTTATTCCTTGACAAGACCGACCAACTCAAGTTACAGCGATGTGTACAGCTAAGAACATCAATGTTTATGGGGGCTCTCCATACTGTTAGAGCTATATCGGACATATTTTGCCAATTCGTTATTAAACCAAGTTGTTACTTTTCAGATCTTTTGTTATTTTTATGGGACGAACATTACTTCGCGTTTAGTCTTACAATCGAGAGGTGTGTGGTTCGAAACCCACGATTGGCCAAACATATATTTGCCTGAATTTGTCCCCTTCTGGTTGGGTCGCTGACAGTATAATGTGACTGCTTAGACAATAGTCATGGTATCCCCGTACTGTCTCTGTGTGGCAGCGTAAAAACTTGTCAGATAATCGTTTTGGAACTCGTCCATGGAACCCTTGTTTTCCCACAGGACGCTTTTTCTGTGCAAGGTCGGACCATCCTGGAATAGGAATGTTTATACCCTAGAACGGGTAAATGTGTTTTATGTGCTGGCCAGAAGTTTATAGCTGTATGGGACATGTTTTGTGAATTATTTTTGTTTTTTTATCAAGCAATCTTTTTCATTTTTAAGGTTATTTAGGGCGAACTGGTCCAAGTTATAGAGAATTTGGTCTGCCAATCAACTATGGTTCCCATGATCAGCCAAGATTGTTTGCCTGAATTTATCGCCTACTGGTTGGGTTGGTGACAGCATACTGCGACTGTCTGAGACAGGAGTAATGGTATGCCTGGGGTAGAACACCGACTTCCGACGCAAAAGGTTCGGATTCGAGTCCTGGTGATTGCCCTCCGTACTGGTTGGGTCGGTGTAAGTGTAATTAGACCGTCTGAGACAAGACGTCATCGTATCCCCGCCCTGTCTCGTGTGTGGCAGCACATACAAATATCAAACGTCAGTTTTGGGGTTCGTCCACAATATAACCTATTATAGTGCTGATGTTGGACGTTAAACCAACGCAACAACAACAACAAAAACAACAACAACAACAGCAACAACTCAGCAAGCACTGTCTCTGTGTGGCAGCACGTAATATTTTCCCACGTCTTGGGACTGTCCACATTATGGTTTATAATAACAGTAAAGACGCTGGAGGGCAATTAACTTAGCCCAACTTTTCCCTTATTTTGTTTGTTATTTAATTTAGGTAGTCCCATTGTAAACCAAAGCTACTCGATCATTGTCCTCGGCTTTATTAGTTCACGCAAACAAGTTTTAATATGCTGGTAAAATTTATTGTAGAGTCTGTCCCGGCAATCTTGATATAACAAATGGATCGATATAATTATGTGAGGATAAACCACACTGTTCATTGGTTACTATTGACTTTATGTATAATTAGCTTCGTGGCAGTAATCCCATTGATTGTAAAACAATATAGTTATTTGGATAAGTGCTTATGTGGGAACCAAGGCTGCTAAAACAGATCAGGCTATCCACAATACCGAAGTAGCCGAACGCTTATTTTGTTTTACAAACAACCAAAAAACAGCACTATCAGTAACCTAGGCATATATAAATCAGTTAACCTTTTTATTTCTCCGGATTAGTGGTGTTAACAAATATGCTCTCAGCATATCATTCTTCTATCATTTTTATTAGAGTTTAATAGTATAAGATCACTGTTGTGGTTATGATACAAGAGTACGAGAGTGTTAATTTGATTTATCAGTTCGGCGATTTGGCTTGTGCAAGATACCACTGTGGGAACACGAAATCTGAAATGAATAAAAAGGAAGAAAATAATAAATACACTCATAAGTAAATGGGTGGAGAAATGAGCGAGGTAATAACGTCTTTCTGTGTATCGAATGGAAAATCGAATAAATTGTGTATGGAAGAGATATCGTGATAGTAAAAATAATACGTGTGTGGATGAAAGGAGAAATGAAATAGCTAGTATAAAAACTAGATTAAGAAAGACATTGAAAACATATCAACGAAAAGGTATGATAATTATATTTTGATATAACAAATGAATCGATATATGTGAGGATAAAACACACTGCTTATTGGCTACTATTGATTTCTATGTATAATTAGCTTTGTGGCAGCAATTGCACTGATTGTAAAACAATATAGTTATTTGGATAAGTGCTTATCCAGGGAACCAAGGCTTATAAAAAATATCAGTCAATTCACAATACCGTAATAGCCGAACGATCAATTTTCGTTACAAACGACCAAAAAACAACACTATCAGTAACCTCCTAGGCACATTTAAATCAGTTAACGTTTTTATTGTGCCGGATAAGAGTGGTGTGACCAAACATACTCTCTGCATCTTAAAGTCTTATAATTTGGTATTACAGTTCAATGGTATAAGATCACTGTTGTGGTTATGATGCAAGAGTACGGGAGTGTTAATTTATTTATCAGTTCTGTGATTTTACTTGTGCAAGATACCACTGTGGGAACATGATATCTGAAAATGAATAAAAAAGGAAGAAAATAATAATTACACCAGTAAGTAAATGGGTGGAAAAATGAGTGACGTAATAACGCCTTTCTGTGTATCAATTGGAGGATCGATTGAATTGTGTTTGGAAGAGAAATCATGATATCAAAAATACGTGTGTGGATGAAAGGTGGAATGAAAATACCTGGTATACAAACTAGAATAAGAAAGACATTGAAAACATAACAACGAAAAAGTAGGATATATTTGTCAGACGAAAATCTGTATTGTTGACTATAGTTAAAACTTGGATCACTGTTAACAAATTATTTTGGGTTTTTTTAATTTTTGCAATAAGGCACCGAGATGTTTTTAATATTAGGTGGTTTTTAGTTTTGAAAGATACTGAAATAAAATAAAAAGTGGTAGAGCGTTGGTCTCCTAATCGTGAGTTTTTAATTGGTTCGAAACCAACGATTGTCCAATTTTATCCCGTACCGGTGAGGTCAGAATTAATATAGTGTTACTGACTGATACAGGAGTCCTGGTATCCCTGCATTGGCTGCGTGTGGTAGCAACTAAAAATTTCTCACATTAGTCTTCGAACCCTTCCATAGTAATTATACGCTCTCTACTGACGCTGGGAGGTAAAAAAAAAAAAACATCACTCACTCACATTCAAATAAAACCCAAATATTACCACTGAAACGTGCATCTTCGTAGAAGGATTAAAGAAGTATTAGTATGCTTGCATTGTAGAGTCGCCATGATTAACGAAGTACGTCACTGGTTTCTGCGTGTACAGCCCAAAAAAAGCCTTTAAGCCTGTCGCCCATATATAGCCCTCGGCGATTTCATTATAGCCCGCTAGTTCCCTCTCCCTGGGTGAAGTGCTGGTCTATTTGACCTCCCACATCGGGGATTCCCCGACCAGCGAATGCCAGGCCTGAGTGTCAACCAGAAGCGGTGTAGGCCTGGCGGAATGACAGCGGCATCATGAGGGGCTGGAGGAAGTGGAGAGAGGGCCTGAGGAGTGAGAGGAAGGAGAGGAGGGCCCTCCTTCCGGATTATCTCTCAAGAGGGTCCTCCGCCGGGAGCGGATATGACGTCATAAATGTCAAACGAAGCAGTGTGCCAGTTAGGACGGAAGGAGAAACGCTGTAAAAATGTTGGCCAAAATCATTTGTTTTGTTTTTTTCAAGTCATTTTTGCTTCTTACCATTGGTCATTTGGTTTCAGCGAAATATTAATTGCCCAAGATAGGTTTTTTATTGTCTTTCGAAAATGCCTTTTATTTTTTGCGCATCTATCATAACGAAGGAGTTCTTGCTTTGCGTCTTTTTTGTATTGATTGTATTTGACTCGTTTTGATACTGTTAACTTTGTATCAACGCTAAAGAGACATGAAACAATATTAAGTCTAGAAAGCAATTAGTTCTGATAGACTCAATATATCATGACTTAGTAATGATATGAAGCGGTTTTGTGATTTTAAAAACATTCTCAACATTTTATAAAAATTTTGTTCGGGTAAGATCAAAAGTTGCAACATTGTTTGCTATGTTTTGACTGGAACAATTTTTTTTCACGTATAGTTGGGGGGAGAGGGGGAGGGCGATAGCCCTTGGGTAGAACATGGGCTTTCGACGCAAAAGGTCTAGGTTCGAGCCCTGGTGATTGCGCTCCCTACTTGTTGGGTCGGTGTCAGTTTAATGTGACGGCCGAGACAGGAGTCATGGTATCCCTGCCCTGTCTCGTGTGTGGCAGCACATAAAATTGTCAGACGTCAGTCTTGAGTCCCGTCCACGATACAGCCTATCTAGTGCTGATGTTGGACGTTAAACCAACTCAACAACAACTGACCTATAGTTATTTTCTCGTTATCACGACTTGCCGTAGATCCAATAAACTCAGATATGCTAATATATTGACCAGTGACCTAATAAGTTGGACAGCTTATACCCCTGCGGCGCGCTGCATTTTTTGCGATATCTGTATGCGAGCTATAAGACCCTCACATGTCTGCTAGATCTCTTCGTGTAGAGTAAGAAACCGACTTGTGAGACGAGATGATAATTTCTTCCAGAAACCTGTTACAGTCATTAAGTAAAATATTATTTATCGCGAGGTTTGTTTACTACCGTTTCTGTTTGTTTTCTGTTAAATTTAATCGTCGATTTACAATAAGTTTTGCTGTATACTTATGAACTTTTTGATCATAATGGAGGTGATTTATATTTATTATATGTTTCCTTACTTTAATAAATTTACCGTAAAGCTAAGCAAGTAAAAACACAATGTCTAAGACTCTATGAATAGAAGATCACTGGTTTTGACTAATTTGCTCGAGGAGTTTCCAAGGCCAAGAGTGAATGAGTTCATTTCCTAACTACCAGCGTCAGAAACATAGCTATAATTATTTCAAGGCCAAGAAAGAGAGAGATAGAGAGATAGAGAGAGAGAGAGAGAGAGAGAGAGAGAGAGAGAGAGAGAAAGATAGAGAGAGATATATGTAAGTCTGAGAGACTAAATACTTGGTATTGTCGTAAAAATAATGTTGCGTATATGTTTATGGGAATGGTGGTGAGGGGGTAAGGTTTAAAAATTTGTGCTTTTGTCTTTTTTTCTTTTTCCCTGTTAGATTTAAAATGTTATTATAATTATTATCCCATTGTTCAAATTAGAATTGTCAAAGTACTTCAATTTTAGATAGCTTATCACTTTTTTCTTCTTACCATTGGTCATTAAGGTTTCAGCGAAATATTTTTTGCCAAAGATGTTTTTTTTATTGTCTCTCGAAAATACCTGTTATTTTCTGCGCATCTATGATAACGAAGGAGTTCTTAATTTGCGTCAAAACTATCTACGTGGATTTGAGATGCCAAACTACTAAGAGGTATTTTCTCCAAATACCCTTATCTGTCTCATTCCTTTGTAATATTACTAATGGTTCTAACTGTATTTGTTTTATAACATAATATTTATACATACATTTTTCACATGAAAAAATCATCAGATAAAACTTTTCAACACGAACATTTTATAATGTAAAAATGCTAGTGGAGTCGATTCATTTCCTACAATACATAAAGCTGAAAGTTTAAAATTTGATGATGTTGATTTACTAATATCTTAACTCCTTTATATTGTTTATTTTCATCACAAAATCAGGTTCACTACTTTTTCTTTTAAGTTCATGAAACTGAATTTTAAGACCAATGTTAAGATAATGTATTATTTTGGTGTAAATGCGCTTTTCTGTACCAACCGGATTAAAAACGGGATTAAAAACACAAGCAGAGAAGACAGCTAGTTGATTTTTTTCCTTAGGGAAAATATTTGAATTAACCTTTTTGGGCTTTTTGGGAAATAGAAAATTGGAAAAGTGTCAGCCAAAATTCTTCAAACCAGAAGCAAGGCTGCATTCGGAGGGGTATTTCCACTTTTAGATGATATGATAGAATAAGGGCATTGACACATAATATAATGGCTTCAAGACATTGGGAATTTGGTATTATCTTATTCGTTTTGTATGCGGGTGATGGAAAGGGAAATTGAAGACCCACATATACTGCACCAAGAAATCAGAGTGTGGGACTGCTTGTTTATGTGTTTGTCTGTTGCAGTCTTCTACATTCTTTAGATTATTCCATGTCTTTCAAGAGGAGAGGGTTGGGGGGCGAACTTGCCCAAGTGAGAGCGCGGAAGGTCCGCGGTTCGAATCCCATGATCGGCAGATGTATTTGTTCGTTTCCGTACCCTGTGACTTGTTGATCAGTGCCAGTTTAATGTGACCGACTGAGGCAAGAATCATGGTATCCCCGCCCTGACTCGTGTGTGGCAGCACATAAAATTGTCAGCCATCATTCTTGGAGCACGTCCACAATAAATCCTAAATAGTGCTAAGGTTTGACGTTAAACCAACTCAAATCCATGCCCTTGATCGTTTATTCCGAACCCTCCTACACACCCTTCGCCCTCATTCTGGCATTCAGACTAGATTGAGAGAGAATTAAGTTAACCAAATTTCCTCGTATCTCATTAAAATCACTCCGTCTTATTGTGTCTTTCGGCTCTCCGTCCTTTATTCTATTACACCCTTCCTTCCCGCCTCTCTCTCTATCTCTCTCTCTCTCTCTCTCTCTCCGGAACACTATGCGGTCTCCTCAATACCCCACTCCGTGACTTGCACGCTAATCTGACATTAACTCTCTAGCATTGTAATCAGCAACGGCAGGAACATCCTTGGTTTTGTGTCGTCTTTTTTTAGCATAGAGGCACGACACAAAAGTAGAACACTGTACCGCATGAATGACATTTAGAAACCATAGATGCTCTCAAACTAACACAGTACTTCCTCAACGGGTAAAAACCCATTAAGTTCAAACTATTAATGGTATGGTGGAAAGAAGTAATATTTAGCAGGTTTGTTTCCTAAAAGTCTAATGTCATCAACAATGCTATCTATAATGTGGACGGATTTTAATACTAAACTCTGATAGTTATAAGGGCTAGGTCCGTCTCAGTATAATTTGATTGGATATATAAAAAATGCTGGTACACGTATCTCTGTGTTGCAGCGAAACAATTTTCAGGTGTTAGTCTTGGGACTCGTCGACAATATTTTATTGCAATTAAAGTTGGGTGTCAGGAAATTAAGTCACTCTATCCTTCTGCTTCCTTAGTCACTCTCCAGACATGATTGTAATGTTTACCATGTCTAATGCCAGGCCTAGTTTCTCTAAACGAGCTGGTGCGTTGAAATGTAAGTCCAAACGACGGATAGATGGATAAACGGATACAGCTCAAGTCGGATATAAACAAGCAACAGATAGATGGATAGATTGGCACACTCGCAGATGGACAGACAGATAGACGAACATACAGACTGACTGTAAGACTGAAGGAAAGATGTCTAAAGCCATACGCAGTTCAAATAACGTGTACCATTTTTCACATTGTCAGTCGAGATTCGTTACTTGGGTTCTGAAATAATCATCTCTATATCTTGGTCTGGATAACTGTTCGACAAAAATCGTTATAGTCTAGGTCTTTATGTCTTTTTATCTTTACATCTCAAACATGATACTTTTCCACTCACTTTCTTATTTTCTCTTTCTCTCTGTCTGTCTATCTGTCTGATTGTCTCTCTCTCTCTCTCTCTCTCTCTCTCTTCTTTTCTTCTTCTTTACATCTCTCTCAGTCTTCCATTTTCTCCCCTTTTCCGCCTTTGTCTATCGATCTATCTGTCTATCTATCCCAGTTCTTTCTTAATCTTTTTCCCTTACACCTTATATATCTCCACCCCCCCCTCCTCCCATCCCATACGGTGAGAAAAGGTCCTCAGCAGTCACTCACCTAGAGCCTCATTAGCAGTTCTCTCCCCTCCCCGCCTCAAGCTCCAACACTCCGATCCAGCTCGTTAGGGGAACTAGGCCTGGCATTAGACATCTTTCCTTTAGTCTTACAGTCTGTCTGTATGTTCGCCGATCGGTCTATCCATCATCGTGTCTGTTTATTTATTTGTCAATCTATCCAGCAATTCTGTGTATACATAGTTGAACTCACAATCCAACACACCAGCTCGTTAAGTAAACTAGGCCTGGCTTTAGATATCTTTCCTTCAGTGTTACAGTCTGTCTGTATGTTCGCCGATCGGTCTATCCATCATCATGTCTGTTTATTTATTTCTCTATCTATCCAGCAATTCTGTGTATACATAGTTGAACTCACAATCCAACACACCAGCTCGTTAAGTAAACTAGGCCTGGCTTTAGATATCTTTCCTTCAGTGTTACAGTCTGTCTGTATGTTCGCCGATCGGTCAAACATCATCAGTGACGGTGAGAAAAGGTCCTCAGCAGTCACTCACCTAGAGCCTCATTAGCAGTTCTCTCCCCTCCCCGCCTCAAGCTCCAACACTCCGATCCAGCTCGTTAGGGGAACTAGGCCTGGCATTA
>RQTK01000269.1:53446-66622 GCA_003991915.1 Elysia chlorotica | reverse complement strand
GGGGGGGCGAGAGGAGAAACATATCCGTTGGTGATCAAGTCAAAAAACCTTAAGCGACAAGATGATCGCAGAACAGAATAATTATTGTACCTATTGTGAAAGACTGTGTGGAATTATGAAGAAATGCCTGATTTTAACCGTTTCTTTTAACATCCCTAAAAGTTTAGAACGACCCGGGCAAAACCATAATGACCATGGTCAATCTTTTTGGAATCTCCTGGTATTTGTTTTGTCAGTCGTTTCCGTTGCTCTCTACATTTTTTCTGTCTAAGACTAGGTCCCCAAGGCGTCAAAATATTGAAAATTATCTCAAGGGTTAAACTTCAAATTGATGTGTGTTAGCAAAATCTCGTTCCACTCGTTCTCCACAACGTGTTTTTGTTAGCGGGAAATAGTTTTGACTTTGTGTCTCTGTGGTTAAAAAAAACCAAAACATTGCAAGTTGGAATTAGCCCATTGCGTGTAGCAACCTCTGAGTTTCAATGACACACTTTTTCTTTCTCTAACGAGAACGTATGCATGAGCGAGCTTGTATTGACTGAGAAAATTACGTTTCAAAGATTTGGTAATCATAAAAGCGTCTTTCACTCCCTCTCTCTCTCTCTCTCTCTCTCTCTCTCTCTCTCTCTCTCTCTCTTTCTTTCTGCCTACCTCTGACTCTGGGTGAGTCACTTTCCCTCCCCCCCTCTCTCTCTCTCTCTCTCTCTCTCTCTCTCTCTCTCTCTCTCTTTCTGTCTACTTTCGTCAATGCGTGAGTGTATTCTCTCTACCTTTCTTCCTCCATATCTCTTTTTCTATGCATCTCTCTTTCGCTCAACCTATTTATTTTCCTCTTTGTCTTTCAATCTCCACCTCGTTTAATCTCTGTCTACCTCTCTCTGTTTATCTATCTCTTTCTTCATATTTATCTAACTTTACATCTCTGAAGTCCTAACCTGTATATCATTCCCTAGTATCCGATAGGTAGGCCTATATACTGCCTTGTAACACATCAAGAGCAATTATGTTTTTTAAATAAAAAGATACGATACACTAGTGTTATTTATTTTTGGTTCGCCCTGCATCAATTGATTATTGACAAAGAAAGCAACTTGGCAGAATATTGCTCTCCACGTATTTGGAATATTTTCAAAGAGCTTCAAAGTAAAACCACAATTAGATCTTTTTTTTTAAACGACTTGAAGAATTCAGGCTGCGAGTATCAGTAGGAAATGATTTTTTTTCCACCACATTTTTCATAATCTGAGTAGGGTTTTTGTTCTCTATAGAAAAGGGAAGAGATAGATAGATAGAGAGAGAGAGAGAGAGAGAGAGAGAGAGAGAGAGACTTCTCTATCCCTCTCCGGGTTTAACGTCTGAGGGATCCTATACGGCTATGAGTAGGAGGTTGCTGTTTTTCTATTAATTTATATCGCTATTTGTTCAATATTTTGGTACTTCTCTATACTACGGATGTTTAAATAAACAGAAGTTATTAATACCTTTGAGTGTGTAGAACAGTTTACATTCCTTATCAAACAATGGTAGAAATAAGATTAGGAAAATATAATTATCTAATAGAACAATGACTGTCATTTTAGTTGTTTTGTTTGAAACTCATGCACTTCTGTACCAAGAAAGCACTCTCAAAGTGAAATTAAATATACACCGAAAGGAATACAAAAGACAACTATTAAACTGCCAATGAGACAAAACTTTCAAAATATGAAGTATATCTTACACTATGATTTACAAACTGTTTTCTGAAGAGGTTAAGTTTTACAGAATAAAGCAAAGTCTTATTTCGCCAGTGTTCCAAATTTATCCCCCTACTAGTTGGGTCGGTGTTAGTTTGATATGACCGGCTGAAACAGGAGTCATGGTGTACCAACACCGTCTCTGTCTTGAATGCCGCAACATTAACAGACGGTACTATTCGGACCCATCCACAATACAACCTTCCTGATGACATAAGACGTAAAGCAAACAACTAAACTACGCCATTGCTGAGTTCCTTTACTGGTCCGGAGGGTTTTAATCAGGGCCAGTAGAGTTGGGTCGTTGCTACATCAATCCCACAGTTCCCTAGCTGCTTCCGGTGGGTGACCTAAGGGAATTTCCGAAACAATGGACAGGAACTCTAGACACAGAGAACCAGTTGGACTTTCGCTTTCGATTTGGGTCATTGTAGACGTAGTTTGAAAAACGGGAAGTTAGGTTTTTTTCTCTCTGGTGGTGGGGGAAGTAGGTTAGAAGTATTAAGGGTTTGTGCGGTTTATAATTCTCTTTAGCACAACATTATTTATCATTCAAAAACAAAACCAACAAAACAAAAAAAACAAAAAAACAACAACAACAATTTAACAAGTAAATTAACATTGCATGAAATCAAAAGAGTAAAACAGAGCGATAGGAACAAAGCTGAAAAAGGCATAATTTTGATATAAAAAAGATCCAGAAACAGACAAAGAGAGAGAGAGAGAGAGATAGATAGATAGAGAGAGAGAGAGAGAGAGAGAGAGAGAGAGAGAGAGAAAGTGGCAAAGAGACAGAGAGAGAGAGTGAGCTAGAGAGAAAGAAAGGCAACTTGAATATAAAGTAAAGTGCCATAGAGAGACAAAGAGATGGAAACAATAAGATACATGAGATAAAAGCAATGACAACAAAAAATCACAAAAACAAAGAGACACAGAGCAGAAAGGAAGAAATAAAAAGTCAGGGGGGGGGGGGGATATGCAGAGACCGAAAGCTTCCCTGTGCATCAGAATTGAAACCAATATTAACATCCCAAGTGCTCATAACATACAGAAAATCATGTTTGATGTACTGTCTGGAACCATGTATTTGAGAACTGGAGCCGGGTCTGGTAGGAAATTAGTTTACTCAGGACAGGAAAACTAACATTTCGGAGCTGTATTGTTGCTAGGGGTAGACAGGGGTAGATAGATAAGGGGGATAGAGAGGGAGAGAGAGAGAGAGAGAGAGAAAGAGAGAGAAAGAGAGAGAGAGAGTGGAGAGAGAGTGAGAATGTGTGAGAGGAAGAGAGGGAGAGAGAGAGAGAAAGTGAGAGAGAGAGAGAGAGAGAGAGAGAGAGAGAGAGAGAGAGAGAGAGAGAGAGAGAGAGAGAGAGAGAAAGAGAGAGAGAAAGTGTGAGAATGTGTGAGATAGAGAAAGACTGGAGGGAGAGGGAGAGAGAGACATAGAGGGAGAGAGAGTGAGAAAGAGATGGAGACAGAGAAAGAGACATGGCTCAGAGATAGAGTGCGAAACGGAGGTAGAGAGGGAGAGGGTGGACAGACGGATAGGTAGAGAAAGAAACCAAGAAGAGAAATAGAGGAATAGATAAAAAAGAGAGAACTGCAGATAGATAAAGGAATAGAAAAATGACACACAAAACACAGGGATAAGAACAGAAAAGATGGAGCTAGAGAAAAAAAAACAGGGGTGTTCTTACAGAGGAAAAAAAACAGCGATGCCCAATGAATCTACACTCAAATCGTTATTAAAATCACGAGTGCAGGGGTAAAGCAGGCAGTGTTCGATGTACAGCCTGGAATCAAGACAGTCTTTGTGAACAGCTAAATCCACACAGGGGTCTGGCCCGCTCGGAAATTAGTTTGCCTAGATGGCAGTGTTCGATGTACAGCCTGGAATCAAGACAGTCTTTGTGAACAGCTAAATCCACACAGGGGTCTGGCCCGCTCGGAAATTAGTTTGCCCAGAGCAGGAAAACTAAACATCTCAGAGCTTGATCGGGAGTTGGGGCTGGGGTGGAATGAAAGAGGGAGGGAGGGAGAGAGATGTAGAGAGAGAGAGGGAGAGAGAGGGAGAGGGAGAAAGATAGAAGACGGAGAGGAATAGAGGGAAAAACGAGAGGGAGAGAAAGGTGGAAGACAGATAGAGAGAGAGAGGGAGAGAGAGAAATATAGAGGAGAGAGTGGGAGAGAGGGACTTATAAAGGTATAGAGAGAGTGAGAAATAAAGATGAAGACAGAGAAAGAGACAGGGGGCAGAAATAGAGTGAGAAACGGAGGTAGAGAGAGGGAGAAGATGAGAGATAAAGAAAGAAGCCAAGAAGAGAAATAGAGGAATAGAAAGAAAAATAGAGAATTGGAGATATACAAAGGAATAGAAAAAACGACACACACAAAAACAGGGATAAGAACAGAAAAGATGGAGCTAGAGAAAAAAAAAAAACAGGGGTGTTCTTACAGAGGAAAAAAACCAGCGATATCCAATGAATCTACACTCAAATCGTTATTAAAATCACGAGTGCAGGGGTAAATCAGGCAATGTTCGATGTACAGCCTGGAATCAAGACAGTCTTTGTGAACAGCTAAATCCACACAGGGGTCTGGCCTGCTCGGAAATTAGTTTGCCTAGAGCAGGAAAACTAACATCTCATGCTCAAAGCTTGATCGGGAGTTGGGGCTGGGGTGGAATGAAAGAGGGAGGGGGAGAGAGGGAGAGAGGGATAGAGAGGGATAGAGAGGAAGGGAGAGGGAGAGAGAGAGAGGGGGAGAGAAGATTGGAGAGAGATAAAAAGAAAGGAAGAGAGATGGGGAGAGAGAGGGAGAAAGAGTAAGTGGGGAGACATAGAGGAAGGGAGAGAGGAAGGGAGATAGAGGGGGAGAGAAGGGAGAGCGAGGGGGAGAGAAAGAAGGGTGGAAGAGAGAGAGACGGAGCGATAGATATAGATGGATGGAAAAAGACAGAGAGAGGAGAGAATTGGAAGACGATAAAAGTTCAGCTGTTGCATTGGAGGCTGGCGTTTGGTAAAAAGAAAATAGAAACATTATGAATAATATAGAGAGGCAGATAAGCACAAGTATCATAGGGTGGATAAAAATCGAGTAGCTGAAAAAATAAGAACGATAAATAAGTACCTCTGTCAATCGCTATTTTCTTAAAGTATTTTTCGTATACACCATAATTAAGCTTTAAAGAAGAAAGAAAAATCATTCTGGTGAACATTTTTTGCCGTTGGAATTACACAGTCTCCGACACCAACTTCCGTAACACTTCCTTCTCCAATGCCATAATGTTATTGTTGTACTTTGTTGTACTATAATGTGTCATTGAGATAATTTAAATATATAACCTGCTCCTTCTCTCTGTCTTTTTCTCTCCATGTCTCTTTTTCTCTCCTACCTCAGTCTCTCTTACTCTCTCGCTCTATTTCTCTCTTAAGTCTTTATCTGCCCCAACTATACCCCTGACTCAATAGTATTCTTCCCTCCCCATCATTTTCCACAAGTATACGTACAATATAACATTATAATATATACACTTTTTCCTACAGTCTCTCTCTCTCTTTCTCTCTCTCTCTCTCTCTTTCTCTCTCTCTCTTCCTTCTCTCTTTCGGTTTAACGCCAACCCTTCCCTTTCCATCGTTTTCCAAAGCATACGTTCATATAACGTTATAATACATATATTTTGCAATAGTTTCCTCTTTTTTTTCCTCTTAAAACGCTTTTCCTTATTTCACACTTCTCTCTCTCTCTCTCTCTCTCTCTCTCTCTTCTCCCCCTCTCCCCCCCTCTCTCTCTCTCTCTCTCTCTCTCTCTCTCTGGGTCTCAAAAAAGCCTCCGATGAATCCTAAATATAAAAAGGCTATACTAACATCTAAATCCACCTATCCATATATCTACCCCACAGATCCATTCATCAAAGTCTGCATCATATCAGGAAACAAGAAGCTGAAGAAGAAGAAAACATCCACAGCCCACAACTCTCACTCACCTACATGGAACGAGGCGCTAGTCTTCAGCGTCAACCGAGATAATTTGAGAACCATCGGCCTAGAGCTGTCCGCTTACCATGACAACAAGCTAGGCATTGATGATCTCATCGGGAAAATCCGTTTGCCGGCAAACTCTGATGAAGGCGTCCGGAGTAGTGAGCTGCTGAGAGAGAAAGGGATGCCGGCTAGGTGGTATAGCTTAAGCTAGTGTGGCTTAGCGGTGTATGATAGATCTAAAGGTTGGGATTGGGGTTAGAAAGGGATCATTTTCAGCCAGATGATCCAGTTTATGTTAAAGTAGCCTAGTTTAGCGTATGAGCTGAAATTTAACATGAAAAGTATAAGCTGAAATTTAACGCGAAAAGTATATGCCAAATTTTAACATGGCTGACCTTGTGCTAGCCTCGCTTAGTGGTATATCTAATGAAATGATATGAATATTTTCCATCTAGCTGGTGTACTTTAAGCTAGCATGACTTAGTGGCAATATTTAATTGAATAAAAGGATGGTTTTCATTTAGATGGTGTTGCTTTAAGCTAGCCAAGCTTGCTGATAAATATTCGGGGATTATCTGGATGGTGTACAACTAGCTTGTTTGTGTAGCATAAGCCAGCGTACCTTAGAAATAGATTTATGTAGCGTTATTGTAACTAGGTGATGTATCTTAAGGTAGCCTAGCGTAGCGATAGATTTAATAGAATGATAAGCATGATGCTTAGTTAATTCGTGCAGCCTAAGCTTGACTACCTTAGTAATAGATCTAAGAAGATGGTGGAGATTTTACCTAATGTAGTGCTTTGAACTTCAAATGGAAGGTAAGGGAAGAGATATCTTAAATAACACTAAAATTCTGAAGGTGGACTTTCATGTATGTGATAGGAAACGATTCTAATTAAATTAATAGTTTTTTTTTTAAATAATGTATGAATATATGTGTGTGACAGAAATTAATGCGAATGATGGTACTCTACCATGTGACCTACTTGCAGCAATAAAAATACATATGACCGGGTATTATCGGGAAAATCCTCTAATCCTATTTTGTATGACCTTGATATATGACCTCAAATTGGCCCCTGATCTTCTATGACCTTGACCTATAACCTCAAATTGACCCCTGATCTATCGAGGAGTGAGGGCCTGGTAGATTGGTGTGATAAATATAACACCTCATTGTGATCTGTCAATAATGTTCCTCATCAGCGAGCCTGAAGTATTGTTTGATTTTTTGTTTTGTCATAGCGCCTTATTTTCATCATTTTTTTCGAAAAGCATTCAAATCAGAAGATCTTTTTACTATTTTCAATAATAATTATCATTTTTCGTTCAATGATACATAATTAAAAGCTACGCGCTGTTTAAGAATGGTACAAAAGTAGGAAATAAGTTATTTCAGACACAAACGAAAAATTCAAAGCAACAGCAACTCATTATTTGTTCGATTTTCAATCTATTAAAAATGGATTACAAGGCGTTTTGACAAAAAAGTTATGAGGTTTTTGTATTATTACTTTACATGCTGAAAGAGTATTATATATCATTTTGTATAAAACTTTGTTTGGAATTATATTTCCCGACAGAAAGCGTTGTATACATTTTCCCCCCTAGTCTTTGTGAAAGTAAGTGTTCCTAAAAAAAAACATAATAAAGAGCAATAATGATGATGACGATGATGATAACAACAACAACTCGTTACACAAATAATAAACTAAAAACATTAATGAAAACGAAACATGATCATAGAAACCTCTCCTGCAACAACAACAACAACAACAACAACAACAACAACAACAGCAACAACAACAACAACAACAACAACAACAACAACAACAGCGAAACCCCTCAGCCATCACAAAAGCGACAATTATAAACCAGAACTATAACATAACAAACAATGGGAAGACTATGTTAATATTACTATGACGCTGAGATTGTTACCATTTTAGTGTTGTTTTTATTGCCATCCTTGTAATTATAATTATTGTTTTATGTTTCATTTTCTACTAGCTGTTTTAAACACGTCTATGTATCCATAGCCTTCTTCCCCAGTTCAGAGATGTGTGTTCGAACCCGCCTCTTTTAACAAACAGTCCTAGACGTGCAGTTTCTCAAATGTTCTCTCCATGTTAAAATTTTAGTATGAGAGAAGGAGAGAGAGAGAGAGGGAGAGAGAGAGAGAGAGAGAGAGTGAGAGAGAGAAGGGTTAAAGTCTAGCATAATGTGTTTTATAGATAGTAACAAACAGAGAAAAAGATTAAACAGAGAAAAAGTGACAGGAATTGAAAGAGAAAAGAATAGAAGGTTAGAAAAAGGGTGGAAAGACAGACAGAGACAGAGAGAGAGAGAGAAAGAGATAGATAGATAGAGAGAAAGAAAGGAAGAGAGAGAGAGAGAGAGAGAGAGAGAGAGAGAGAGAGCAGAAACAGATACAGAAAGGAAAGCTGGGGAGGTGAGAATCAACAGAAATAAAGGAGTGAAAGACAACAAAAAGTAATGTTGTAAATGAAGGCTATATGGATAATTGTTCGTGTCTGTAATAATACGAACAAGGCTAACACGAATGCCACAGACCTGCTGTAAAATTAATTTTCATTGACCGTTTTCCACAAAACACCAAAAAGTTAAAAAGTTATAATGTAAATATCATTTTCTGTGATGTACTTTTCTCCAGACTTACTTATACGTTATGTGATTTGTTTGGTTCGAGGCTTATGACAAAAAATAATAACAGGCTGTGTTATCGAATTTGATAAACTTGGATTAGGTATCACAAAAACAAAGCCAATAACGTTAGCCCAAGTGATTTATGTCAATATCCAGTTAAACACAGATGGGACATTTGACATTAATGTCGTTTGAGTGCAATAAACGAAAATCGCAATCTGCGTAGTGTTATTTATATTTCCTTTAAAAGAAAGAGATCAGTGTAACTTTCATAAGAAAACAACAACAACAACAACAACAGCAACAAAGCCATTTGCTCTATTCAGCCAATTCGGTGAACTAGCCTGCCTCAGTAGCCTGTACATAAGAAGTCCTCGATTTGTATTCGAACCCTCACCCCGCCATTCCTGACGAACGAGTCTGCCATGCCCGCCATGTTTTTTTGTTTTATTTTTCCTGGCCTGTGTGACTTGTCAAAACAAACGAATCAATCGCTGTACCTAGAACCCTGACAAATATATTGTTTAATAAAAGCTAAAAGGAAAACCCTGAGTTTTTCCGGTGTTTCTTTATTTTTGTTGACTTATTTTGCCATAATTTTATTTTTTCTAACTTCTAACTACTAACCTTTTTCAAACAATTGCAATGTTTTGTTACTTCCTTTTCGTACACAGCATGTTTTTGGTTTGGGTTGTTTTTTTTTTGTTTTTTTTTTGCATGAAAACAAAGCAATGGACTTATAATTCGTTTACAGAGTTTGGATTTAGAAAAAGAGGGGTAATTTGAGTTAAAATAAGTTGAATTAAAGTGACTTGAGTTTGTTTCTTTGCATTAAGCATCAGCAGCAAGGCTAACATGTGGATGAGGCTCAAGACGAACATCTGATAATAATGTGCTGCCACACAGAGACAGGTATTATTGAGTTTACTTAAGATGTGGATGTTGAATAATTAAAAGGGAATCATATTCCTTTGGCCGGCCAAAATATCGATAGATAGATAGATGGATAGATGGATAGATAGATCGTGAAAAAGCGATGAAGATAATGATTGAGAACGATGTAGATAGATAGATAGATTAAGCAAAAGAACATCCATAGAAGCTGACATGAAGATAGAAAAAGGATTGGAGAACAAAATGGATACACAAAACTAAAAACTTAATGCTGACGAATCCACAAAATTTATGACAAATTTTACGAACTCTAGGAGAACAAGTAAATCAGAAACATCGTTTTGTTGACTACACATTTACAGCCGACGTGCAAGGCTGATATAAGATTTAGAATCATGCTTGAGACATCTTAGACGCTGAAATTTTCCTTCAAATCGCTGCACATAGTATTTATTCCCACTTCCCTACCCATAGTTTCACTTTCGCTTTGGCGCCTGTAGAGAGATTTTAAAGAAAATAGGGCAGAGGCAGAGAAAGATAGATTGATAGAGAGAGGGAGAGAGAGAGAGAGAGAGAGAGAGAGAGAGAGAGAGAGAGAGAGAGAGAGAGAGAGATAGAGACAGAGACAGACAGACAGAGAGACAGAGACAGACAGACAGGCAGACAGACTGACAGACAGACAGACAGAAAAAGACAAAACGTTAAAGATATTTAATGTGATACTGATGAGGAGAATGATTGAGATAAAAAAAAATAATTGACATAAAAGAAGTAAAATTAGACACGGATAAACTGAAAGGGTCAGAGGAAAAAAAAAACTTAGACAAATCTAAAATGCTGAATATGATCTTTATTCTTTTTATCTACACAGCTAGCTCATCTATGAAAAATCTATTCATTTACTTCACATTAACTTCCTACGGGCCATGCTGATGTGAGCTTTAGAACCAAGCCTTAGACATCTATGGACATTAGAGAATTACCTTACATTACTGCACGAAGCAATAATTTTTACGTCCCCGCCCATAGTTTTACTTTCGCTTTGGCCCTTCCATCTTCATATGTTCCCCTACAAAGCTTTTTTACAATTTAATTTTCTCTCCGTGCTATAAAATTACATAGCTTTGGATTTTTCCGGAAGGTTTATTTTCCCATTTTGTTCAGCTCAAGCCAGCTCACGTGACCTAGAGACAGCCTGTGATTGGTTGCGTTTGAGAAGACAGACGTTCTGGTTGGAGGGACAAACCAGGATGTGTGGGGTTCCTTTTGCAGAAGGGAAGAGAATTTATATGCAGACATTTTTATGTGTAGTGTTGTTGTTGTTCTTATTGTTGTTGTTGTTGTTTTTGTTGTTCTTTTTTTCCATTTTTTTGCCTCAGTGAATGAGGCACGCCATTAGAGGAAGGGGATTTATAGGGCACATTGTTAGAGAGCGATAAAGACAGAGTGATTGAAGAAAAGAGGGTTAGACATAGAGACAAACAAATACACAGACCGACCGACACATATGCATAGGGACAAAAATGCAGATAGAAAGACCGACAGTATCACGAAATGCCAAATGTAGCGATGCACAGATGGGAAGTTAGTAAGAAAATGCAGACATCACATACACAAACAAAGAGGCATAAGTCTTTATTGAAACAGAAAACCCTCTAGAGAAAGAACGAAGCTTATTGCCATGGAAGCGTTATCTTTCCTGCCAAACACTATAGACTTTCCCTTAAGCAACGTCACCCTGTCGAGATGTAATACAGTTTCGGCTTCCGCCTATTTTCTTCTCATCCGCCCTCCTCTTCTGTTCATATTACTTTTTTCTCCCTCGCTCTCTCCCTCTCTCCCTCTTTCACTCGCTTTCTCTCTCTCTCTCCTCTCTCTCTCTTTCTCTCTCTCTCTTTCTCTCTCTCTCTCTCTCTCTCTCTCTCTCTCTTTCTATCTCTCTTTTTTTCTCTCCCTTTCTCTCTCCTTTCTCTCTCTCCCTCTTTCTCTCTCTTTCTCTCTCTCTATCTCTCTTTCCCTCTCTCTCTCCTCCTCTCTCTCTCCCTTTCCTTCTCTCTCTCTCTCTCTCTCTCTCTCTCTCTCTCTTTCTCCCTTGCTCCTTCCCTCCCCCCCTCTCTCTCTTTGTCTCTCTCTCTCCTTCTCTCTTTCTCTGTCTGTCTGTCTGTCTCTTCCTCTCTCTCTCTGTCTCTCTCTCTCTCTCTCTCTGTCTCTCTCTCTGTTTCTCTCTCTCCCCACCAATCGTTAGAGCAGTAACTTCAACGTTGCTTACTCGTTTAGAGATCATCTGAATGCTCAAGGGGAAAGAAGTTCATGAAAACTGGCAGAAAACTAATTATTTGCTTAAACCCAGACATATTTTTCATGATTTGGGATTTAGCATCAACTCCTATTTCTACAAATATCCTTCAAAGAGTAAAGTATTTTCGTTCTTTTGTCCAAGAGCTATAAGTTTTACGTCTGCCAGCCTCCCCAGGAGATTCCACCCATGGCTGGGCTCCAAGACTAAAGTCTGACATGTTTAACAACTGCTATAAACAGCGATTTTACCTAACCAAGAAATGTGTAGACGACGTCACTTTTTAAACCATGGATTTCCCGACTGATGCAGTTTACACCAGATCGTCATCTGTTAAAACTAGTATACGCGAAGAATGAAAAAAAAGAACAGCCCAATGAGCTTTATTGATTCCAGGGTTGCTGTGACCCTTGGAATTTTTGTTTCTGTTACATGTACTTAAGAAAAAGATCGAGTGAAAAAGAAGATCTGCGCGTTAGAGAATTAAACAAGAAAATAGGGAGAAGATAAGCGATGAAAATAGGTAAAAGATGAGACGATAGCAGTAAATTATTATTAGGTTGTGAGATGTTGATGATGTTGATGTTAAGTTGGTTTAAACGTTCAACATCAGCACTATATAGGCTATATTGTGGACGGGTCTTAAGACTGACATCTGACAATTTCTATGTGCTGCCACACACGATAGAGTGCGTCCATGCCATGAATCCTGTCTCAGCCGGTCACAAGGTTGTGAGATAGTGCTACACATAAAGAAAAAACCAATGCTGGAAACACTACTCCCTTTGTACCCCATAGACACAAACCTTTGTTCCCTGACACAGACGAAAACATCAAAACCCTGACGATTGGATCATTTGACCCATTTCCTGATTGAGGGGCGGAGTCAATCTCAGAAACGGAATTATGTGATAGAGTCCCAAGATTGTTGTCTGACAACTTTACTTGTTGCCACACAGAGACAGTGCGGAGATACCATGGATTCTGTTTCAGGCTATCACATGAAGCTGATCGCAGCTCAATTAGTTAGAGTCGAAATTGGACAAATACAGTTTGTCCGATGGTTGGTTTTGAACCGGTTACCTACTGATTGTGAACCAACGCTCTACCACTGGCACCCGTTGATCTCTGACCTACCACCATTCTCTTTTGACAAGGAGGGAGTTTAAGGTTCAACCCCTAGTTCGTCTCTTTATCTCTCTTACCCTCTCTCATTCTGCCTTTCTCGTTCTCTTATCCTCTCTCCAGTATGTCTCTACCTTGCTCTCTTACACTCTCTTCTTTTTGTCTGTCTGTCTGTCTGTCTCTCTCTGTCTCTCTCTCTCTGTCTCTCTCTCCCTTGTCAAAAGAGAATGGTGGTAGGTCAGAGATCAACGGGTGCCAGTGGTAGAGCGTTGGTTCACAATCAGTAGGTAACCGGTTCAAAACCAACCATCGGACAAACTGTATTTGTCCAATTTCGACTCTAACTAATTGAGCTGCGATCAGCTTCATGTGATAGCCTGAGACAGAATCCATGGTATCTCCGCACTGTCTCTGTGTGGCAACAAGTAAAGTTGTCAGACAACAATCTTGGGACTCTATCACATAATCAACCAT
>RQTK01000269.1:33296-45221 GCA_003991915.1 Elysia chlorotica | reverse complement strand
GAGGGGGGGGAGGGGGAGAGAGAGAGAGAGAGAGAGAGAGAGAGAGAGAGAGAAAGAGGGAGTGAGGAGGGAGAGAGAACTGAATCAGACGGGAGGTGTTAGCATAGGATCTGTAAGACCAGGCCCCTGATGGTCTGCCGATGTGTTTTGCTGTAACCCAATCGCTGTTTAAGTAAGTCTGCTGGGATTGAAAGAGTAGGGGGAGATCAGTTTAGTTAGTTTAACGTCCAACAGCAGCACTATATAGACTATATTGTGGACGCGTCCCAAGACTGACGTCTGACAACTTTATGTGGTGAGGCCCCCGATGTCCTGCTGATGTGTTTTGCTGTAACCCAAACGCTGTTTGAGTTAGTCGGCTGGGATGGAGAGAGTAGGAGGGAGATGTATTATACATATATATAGTCAGTTCAGAATATATACATATATATATATATGTAGGTAAGAGAGAGACATAGAGACAGGAGACTGAGTAAGAGAGAAAGAGAGAGGGGGGGTTAAAGAGAAGGAGCAGAGAAGACACTGAGATAGTAAAACAGTAACAGGGCAAAGACAGACTGGTTAGCCAATAACTGCCAATTCTTGTTGTTGATACTAATGCATGTTTTGTTCGCTATACTAAGAATTTAGTGGGTTTTCGTTTTACCAAGTTTACGGGTCGATGTAGGTAGAGATAGTAAAAACAAATGCTCACTTGTAATTAAAAGCATTAAGTGCATAAAAAGCCTTTTTGCAATCCTTCACATTATTATCGAGCAAAGCAAAGCATTCAAAATTAATGGCGTTATATTTTGGAGAGGGATAAGCGAGATTACTATAATTATCCTTTGCTAGTCTCAAATTATTTAAAGACGCTTTTGATACAAAAGACAGTATTGAACATAAAGTCCAACGTCCAATCGAATAAAAATATGAGATCCAGTATTTACACCACACGATGCTTTATTTGAGATATATAGACAAAAAGTTTATTAACATGAGTTGATTCTGAACCGACTAGTCAAGAATATTATCCGTTGTTTTATTGATTACCCACTCATAAATTTATACAGTCGTCCATCGACTCGCATTCTGCATGGCGTATGACCGTTGGGGCATTTGATGCCAGCTTCTAGTAGTGTGTCCAAAGGAATCCATCTACCTTTTCACAACTGCGGTATTCAGTTATCTGTTGACATCTAGCTGTTTTAGGGTACTGTCATTTGGTGCTCTCTCCTTTCCAGCTAACTAGCTCAAATGGTAGAGCGTTGTTCTCGAGTACAGGAAATGTGCGGATCTAATCCCACGATTGGCAGATTTACTTGTCCGATTTCACACACTATTGGTTGGGATGTTCTCAGTATAATAATTATGACCGACTGAGACAGGAGTCATGACATCCCCAACCTTGTCTCGTGTGTGGCAGTACATAAAAATGTCAGACGTTAGTCTTGGGGCCCCTCCACAATATATATATATATATATATAGTGCTGATGTTGGACGTCACACCAACTCAACTCAACTACTCACCCATTCATACAGCGCCGTCTGTCGAGTCACCATCTGCCTGGGTGCTGTTTGACTCTGGCGTCTAACCGTTGCAACATAACCTGCCAGCATCTACTTCTAGCAGTGTGTTCAAAGGAACCCGTCTACCTTTTGAATACTGCAGTGTACCGTTGTCTGTTTCCGTCTAGGCTGTTTTTAGGATGATGTCCTTAGGTGCGCTTTTCTCTCCACCTTATGCCCAGTCGTTTCTAAGAACACGCACTTCCAGGGCTTTAATCTTTCGCCGGCCTGCATTTCAAAGAGGAGACCCGTCCATTCCATCTTACTAATGCATGTTTTATTCTCTTTAACAAGAACCTGCTGGTTTTTCGTTTTAACAATGTTGCGGATAGATTTAAGTAGAGGTTGTAAGAGCAAATACACAATTGTAATTAAAAGCATTAAGTGCATAAAAAACCTTTTTGCAATCCTTCACATATTATCTAGCAATGCAAAGTACTTAAAATTAATGGCGTTACATTTTGGAGAGGGATAAGCGAGATTACTATAATTAACCTTTGCTGGTCTCAAATTATTCAAAATTGCTTTTGATACAAAAGACAGTATTGAACATAAAGTCCAACGTCCAATCGAATAAAAATATGATATCCAGTATTTACATCACACGATGCTTTATTTGAGATATATAGACAAAAAGTTTATTATCATGAGTTGATTCTGAACCGACCAGTCAAGAATATTCTTCGTTGCCTCACTGATATTGGGGAGCGTGGTGGTCCTGTGGTAGAACATTGGCTTCGACGCAAAAGGTCCAGGTTCGAGCATTGGCGATTATGTCCCTACTAGTTAGATCGGCGTCAGTTTAATGTGACGGGCATAGACAGCAGTCATGGCATCCCCGCCCTGTCTCGTGTATGTCAGCACATAAAACTGTCAGACGTTAGTCTTGGTGCCCACCCACAATATAGCCTATATAGTGCTGATGTTGGACGTTAAACCAACTCAACATCATCTACAACAACAACGACTACTGATCCATTCATATAGCGCCGTCCGTCGAGTCCGATTTGCTAGGGTGCTGTTTGACTCTGGCGTCTTTACCATTGGGAAATTTGCTACCAGCATCTACTTTTAGTAGTGTGTTCAAAGAAACCCTTCTACCTTTTGACTACTGCAGTCTACAGTTTCTGTTGCCATCTAGCTGATGTCCTTAGGTGCGGTTTTCTTTCCACCTTATACCCAGTCGTCTTCTAAGAAAACGCATTTCAACGGCTTTAATCTTTCGCCTGTCTGCATTTCAAAGAGAAGACCCGTCCATTCCATCTGTAAAGTTTTATCTTTATCTTGGTTGGCAGGTCATGGTCTTTCGGAATATTTTCAGGTCAATTGTTCTTGTTTTTTCCATTGCAGTTTTTAAGGTGATGTCTTTGATACAATGTACGCGCTATACTTTTAAAGAGACAATATATCTTAAGACAAAAGATTTTCTATCTCTTTTCCTTCAATATTGGTAGATTTGAAATTTGTCTTTCTAATATGCATAACTTTTATTTTCTTTAGTACAAAAAATCAATAAAGGGTAAAAAATTAAAAGAAATAGGTTTGTAGAGAGATCATGTAGTGCTCAGCCTAACTATTGAGTTGGACACACTGACCAATCTATTACCGACAGTGACTAAAGTGTTGGTACACCAGCACTTTCTCTGTATGGTAGCACGTACATTGTCATACGTTAGTAATTTGGACCCGTCCACGATATTGTCTTTCTGCTTAAGTTGGATTTACAGAAATCAACTCAGCAACTGTTTAATGACTTGGTAAAGATGACAATGTACAATAGTTCCCAGTGATATTTTATTTATAAGTATTTATATAGGTCAAGGATCCTCCTGATTTCGGTCTTTCTGGAAGAACAACAGGAAATGGAGATGGGGAGGGGGGAGGTGAGGGGGATGTCATAAGACTAACCTGGTTTTGGGGAATAATCAACCTCCCTGATTGGTTGCTATAGGAAAATTCAGAGCAAATTCCTGGTCAAGAAGGGAGGAAGGAGGAGAAATAGTAAATGGCTCATCATTGAAATGCTTGGGGGCAAAACGATTACAGGCATTCATCAGGGAAAGTTAAGGTAGATAGATAGATAGATAGATAGATAGATAGATAGATAGATAGATAGATAGATAGATAGATAGATAGATAGATAGATAGATAAGATAGATAGATAGATAGATAGATAGATAGATAGATAGATAGATAGATAGACAGATATATAGATAGATAGATAGATAGATAGATAGATAGATAGATAGATAGATAGATAGATAGATAGATAGATAGATAGATAGATAGATAGAGAGAGAGAGAGGGAGAGATAGAGAATGAGGTAGAGAGATAAAGGGTGGGAAGTGGTAGTGAATGAGAGAGTGAAAGACACAGACAAACAGAGACAGAGTGTGAAACAGAGAGAGATAGACAGAGAGAAAGAGAGAGAGAGATTAGTAAAGACACACAAATAGACAGAAAGACAGACAGGCAGAGTGAGACGTAAAATTGCAAGACAAATAATTATACTTAAAGTGATTTGTCAGTTTGACACGCCTGTAAAGAGACAGACGGGCATTATAATTCCAGCTTTGGACTACCTCACCCTGCAAAACAAAACAACAACAAAGAACACCTACCAACTCTCTTGCGTTAACTCTTTGTTGTCCTAGCACGTGAGTCACCTTCACTAATCCAAATTAACAAAAGAGGTATATAAAAGCCTTCGTGAGGGAGATAGAAAGTGAGTTGATTTCTGACCCACATCAGTGCTCATAGTATGATGCATTAACTGGCTTAGGACTTCATGGGCACAACATAGCCGTTACTGTGCTGACGTGCCGTAAAACAAACTCACTCACTCACTCAGTGCTCTTATACATTTTTAGAAATAATGTACCCATAGAACAGAGTTGTCTATGAAATGTTCATAAAGTTTTAATTATTAAACCCTAATGGGTTATGTTCTGAAAGTTGCATAGTCGAAAGATGATTTGAATCAGTGATTAAAAGTGTGTAGCGTTTCACGGTAATGGACATAAATTTATATTTGCTTTATTGCCTCAGAATTAAATAGCCATCGAATCCAACTCGTCAGAACTCAAGGGGTCAATGTCCAATGCCATCAACAGCAAGGCTATAACGTTGGCGTCCCCAAGATCAACGAAATTGAAAACAAAGATTTTTTTTTTCGATCATGTGTTTTGATTCGGGGACCTCACCATTAGAAAACTACTGCTCTACCAATTATACGAATTTAGCTATTCCATTCTGCGAAAAACATTTCCTTCATGAGTGAGAGAGTGGGTGACTTGATTTTTTACCCAATTCAGTGCTCATAATTATACATTAAGAAATGATGTACCCAAAGAGCAAAGTTGTCTGCAAAATTGACATATTATGTTAACCGAACACCAATGAATTATGTTCTAAAAGTGACACAGTCGAAAGATGATTTGAATCAGTGATTAAAAGTGTGTAGCTTTTCACGGTAATGGACATATAAACTAATATTTGCAATACTACCTCCGAAATAAATAGCCATCATATCCAACTCCTCAGAACTCAAATCGTTGAAGTCCAACGCCATCAACAGCATATAACCTTTAACGTTGGCTGGTCCCAAGACTAACGTCTGACAAATTGTTACGTGTCACACTTATATAACGCTGGGGTACTAAGACACCTGTCTCAGCTGGTCACATTATCCTGACGCGGAATCAACGAGTAGGGAACGAAATCGAATAAATGATTTTTTTTTTCAATTATGCGTTACGAACCGGGGACTCCCCGATAAGAGAACTACTGCTCTACGACTGCTCTACGTGTGCAAAGTTAGGTATTTTATTCTGGGGACAAAAATTCCTTGTATAGAAATATGTCCCTCCCCAAACAGAAGTCAGGCAGGTGCAAGTAGAGGTTTTTTAGTTGTTTGAGTTGGTTTAATATCCAGCATCAGCACTATTAATAGGCTATATTGTGGACGGGCCCCAACACTGATGTCTGACAGTTGCATGTACTGCCACACACGAGACATGGCGGGGATACCATGACTCCTGTCTCAGCCGGTAACATTAAACTGACATCAATCTAACCAGTAGGGAGCGAAATCACCAGGGCTCGAACCCAAACCTTTTGCGTGGGAAGCCGATGTTCTATCCCAGCGCCACCGCGCCCCCAAAAGTAGAGGTGTAATTGGCCATACGATGTATGAACGTTAACAGTTTTCATCCATTAATTTGTTGAGTACATCTGCATCATAGCTAATCTGAAACAAGATTGAGCAATGTCATAAACGTGCTTCTTTTCATTCTTTTTTTAAAAGATATACTCTATTTCAACATTAAAATGAAATTCCAGATGTCTACATTTAATTATTCAAGATACATTGGTACTATTACATCACTACCAGCAACTGAAGCTATTTAAAACTATGATATTAATTTACGATAATCATAACGATGTCTAATTTCGTTTTTATTATTTAACCCATGTCAACTTTCTGTTAAGACTAGTTCTATGCATCTTGTCAACTATACAATCAAAGTACAATGGTAGACTGTTGGCCTGTTATCGTAGTGACCTTTTAGCCTAAAAGCTTGAGTGATTGTTCTGATCGGGAAATCCCTGAAAGATAAATCCCCACAGGAGGATGACGTGATTAGAACTACAACCCACTCCTCCATATACCATTACCCTGGATACATCCTCTAGGGATATAGGCCGGGGGGGGGAGAGGAGGGGACACCCACAGACAATGAACAATAACCAAAGTGCCCGGCTAGTTAAAAGAGCGGACATTTGAGTTTATCAGCGATTTCAGAACAAGGTTTTATCAAATATAGATGAAGGCAGAGAAAAGTGTAAGATATATTTATTATTGTTCTGATATTTCTATCACTCAAAACAAGAGGTTTTTTTTCTTAAGATAGACGGTGACAGGGATATGGTGAACGTTTTTTTTTTGTTTTTATTTTTTTACTGTTTTTTTTTCTCTTTTTTCTTTTTTTTTCTTAAGATAGTCCGCGACAAGGATATGGTGAAAATTGTTTTTTGTTTTGTTCTAGGTTTTTTGGTTAGAATTTTTTTCATTTGTGCATAAAATTAAGCAAATTAATCTGTATAACAAGGCAATGCGATTCGATGCTGACTCTATTTTCAATCAGTTGGCAGTTTTACATTTTGCTCAAGGCGCTACCAGTTTACATAATCGTTTTGCTACAAAAAATTGCGTGTGGTTTTAATCACCACCCAAGTCTAGTCTGTCTCCTACACAATTTGAGATTTCTTGAGGACATCTTTGTTTGTTTGTTGTTGTTTTTTTGTTGTAAAAATGAGTTTGTTGTAAAAATGAGTTATTTGTAAAAATGAGTTCAGTATGGAACTGAAACCGAGTTTGATTAGTACGAAAATAAATCAGATTATAGAATAGTGTTATTAACTGATAGGGTTTTCCCAAAATAGTGCGTGTATTTCGTACTATAATGTGAAATCTAAAGACAGAGGAGTACATAAAATTCACCACGAAAAATTGATTAAAGTTTTACATTTGAATTACTTTTACTAATGCTACAGCTATTCCCTTACACCATTATGTTGACAGGGGGCGCGGTGGTCCAGGGGTAGAACATCGGCTTCCGACGCAAAAGGTCCCGAGTTCGAATCCTGTCTGTTGCGTTCCCTACTGGTTGGGTCGGTGTCAGTATAATGTGACCGACTGAGACAGGAGACATGGTATCAACGCCTTGTCTAGTGTGTGGCAGCACATAAAATTGTTAGACGTCCGTCTTGGGGCCCGTCCACAATATAGCCTATATAGTGCTTCTGTTGGACATTAAACCAACCCCAACCCCAACCATTATGTTGTTTTTTAGCTGTTGTTTTTTGTTACTGTACCTGTTGTTGTTTTTGTTGTTTGTTTGTTTTTGGGGGGGTTTTTGTTGTTGACGTCAGCATTGTTATAAATGTGCATTATTCACTTTCTAATTTGTACTGTTATCATTTAAATCATGTTAAACATCTCATGAATCTAAAAAAAATGAATTGAAAGGTTGCCATTTATCGTTGTATGTTTTGTTGGTATTGTTGTTTCTCTTTTGTTGTTGCTGTTGTTTTTGTTTTTATTGTCTTTGTGATCTAACCCTTATATAACCTTTAGCCCTAAACACAAACTATTTCTGGCTATTTTATCCCGCATATATAGCTTTATTAACAATTTACCTTTCTTTGAAATAGGGTTTTAACATTAAGACCCCAAAATTCTCATCAAATGTTATCGCTTGAAGAGCACAGAAGGCGGTAAGTTGAACGTAAAAATAGAAGGGAAACGAGGACGAGGAAGAAGAAGAAAGAGCTAGATAGAAAACATTGAGGAAACAACTGGAATCAAAACCAACCAATGCTGCGAAAACATCACAAGAGACCGTGAAAGATGATAATCCGTGACATCCAACCTCCGAAAGGAGAAGGAACCACGAATGAATGAATGAACAAATGGATGAATGTTTAATATCATGAATTAAAATGAGAGAGAATGAGAGTTTTTTTTAAAGGCGTCGAGCTATCAATTTGCCACTTCAGAGCGTTAAAAGCTCGTCTGATTCCGCCAATTATGATTGGCCTGACGTGTCATGATGACATGAAAATCCATGTTAACTGCCGTTATTACTGTAAATAATAACGTTTAGGAGCATAGCAGTCTTTGACAATGTCAAGTAGAGCATAAACCAGGAGAGCGGTATACAGGGAGAAAAGATAGAGGCAGAGACGAACATGTTGTTATAATCGTTATAAGCTTTGTAGACGAGAAAGGAAAATAAGGAAAGACGAAATAGTTAGAGGGACGAAACAGAGATATAGAGAGGGATAAAGAAAAGTGAAGAGAAAAAAAGGGAGGGAAAGAGAGGGAGAGAAAGAAAGAAAGAGAGAGAGAGAGCGAAGGAGAGAGATAGAGAGAGGCAGGACGAGTAAAGTTATTGTCATTGACAAAAAACTGCAAAAAAAGAAAGAGAATCTAGATTGATTTGAGAAATCACAGATTTTTGGAAGGCAGAGAAATCAAAGACTAGTTAAGAGATTACATAAATGTTTTTTTTTTAATAGTTGGGTGTTTGTTATGCTATATAATTATTATTGTTTTATATACCTTTTTATTTGAGAGCTTTGATTATTTTTTTAGTATTCCAAATTAATGCCATTAAACATTTTTGATTTTTAGCTAAGTAGGTCGAGAGGCATAGAAAAGGCACACGCCGACCCAGAGAAATAATTATGTTTTATCATCAATAAACAATACTTTATTGTTGTAGTAGCCATTATGGACAGCCGTAAACATAAATATTTATCAGATTTATAGTTAAGGGTAAATAGCAACAAAACAACGTCATTCTGTACATGTAATTACTTTTTATTGTGATAGCCCGTCTAAGAGGCTTTAATTCTATGTTATGTTGAGTCTTAACCTTTACTATATAATTGTTTATTTTTTCTCGTATTTTAGAGGTTTACACATTGAAGTTCCCCCCCCCCCCTTACACACACACTCTCTCTCTCTCTCTCTCTCACACACACACACACACACGCACATTTCAATTCTGACACCAAGACAATAATATTCCTATTCTTTTCCACTTACCTCAAACAACATCATCATCAACAACAACTACAACAACAATGAAAACAAAACAACAGCAACATGACCAGAAACAGCAGGAACAACAACAACAACAACTACATAAACAAATGAACAGCAACAGTAACAACAGCAACAACATCAACAACAATAGCAAACCATTTGGAACTAGCCCGAAGGAGGATACCAATCTAAATAAAAAACAGTTCCAGGAGCCATCTTTACAAGCCCGTTCTAATTAAACCCGCATGTCGAATGCTCCAAACATTCCCAGATTTTCAGGACGGGGGAAAACCTGAAGACAAACATCGCTTGATTGGGGCGGTGGTATATGTGCCGGCATACAGGGATACGTGGATACTGCCATAGCTGAATAGCAGGGATAGCTGGGTGTTAATTGTTGTACATGTTCACCGAATGTTCACCGACGTGATTGGGTTGGTCTAGAGTTTTTTTAGGAGCTACGGAGAGAGATGAATTGGTAGGGATGGAGGGGAAAACAGATTTGAGTAGGGATACAGATGGAAAAAAGATTGAGAGATTGAGAGACACATACAAGCAGAGCGAGACAGGGAGAGAGAGAGAGAGAGAGAGAGAGAGAGAGAGAGAGAGAGAGAGAGTGAGAGTGAGAGACAGAGTTGTAGTAGTTGTAGTGAGTTGGTTTAGCGTCCAACAGTACTATATAGGGTTTAAGACAGAGAGAGAGAAAGAGAGAGAGAGAGAGCGAGAGAGAGAATCAGACAGACAGAGACAGAGAGAGACAGAGACAAAGAGAGTTGTAGTAGTTGTATGTTTAATGTCCAACATCAGCGCTATAAGACAGAAACATACAGAAAGAGACAAAGAGAGAGCAGGGGGGGGGACATTGACAGACAGTTGGAAAGAGGAGAGAGATCCAAGAGAGAGAGAGAGAGAGAGAGAGAGAGAGAGATGGTAAAGGGAGAGACGTTAAGAGGGTTGAACTACAGGCTTGCAGACAAGCAGACCGTCAAACAAAAAGATAAGGAAATATAGACACAAGGAAAGGTTTAGTGAGACAAAGATACAAACTGAGAGACAGTCAGACATAATAGACAGTCAGACGGCTATATGGCGTTTTGCAACTTAAAGAAATAGAATATTATGAGAGACAGTTAGAAGGCAGGAGATCAGTTATCTTTTAACTTGGTAGATTTAATGACGATCCCCATGTTTCAATTTTCAATAGGCCAAGGGGAAGTAAACTCGTGATAGGTTGTTCATCATGAAATCTCTTCGAGTCGTTTTGTTTTGTCAGGTGTTCAAATAAGGGGCTGTTTGGCGGGGGGGGGGGGTAGAGGGGGGGGGGGGGGGGGGGTGCGCTATGGCCCTGGAGTAGAACATCCGCTTCCGATGCAAAAGGTCTGGTCTCGAGTCCTGGCGAATGCGCTCCCTACTGGTTGGGTGGGTGTCAGTTGAATGTGATTGGCTGAGACATGAGTCATAGTATCCCCACCCTGTCTCGTGTGTGGCAGCATATAAAATTGTCAGACGTCAGTTTTGGGGCCCGTCCACAATATAGCATAGAGATTAGTATAGTGCTGATATTGGACGTTATAACAACTCAACTCAACTCAACAACTCAACTCTACGCCAGTTTAGTGGCTCCTCTGTATCACTCGCAAAACCATTTGCTACTAAGCAAACCTATCGCTCCCCAAGCTGAAGTCAGGCGGGGAAAAGTTGCGGTGACCGTGACCGTGCTCTGTAGGTACATAAACTTTTTAAACACAACGGGCGCCGTGGTTTGTCTGTGTGTGTGGGGGGGGGGGGCTGAACTGGCTCATGTGGTAGAGCGTTGGTCTTCAGATCAGGAGGTCCGCGGATCTAATCCTACGATCGGCAGATTTATTTGTCCTATGTTCGTCCCCTGTAACTGGTTGGGTCGGTGTCAGTATAATGTGGCTGAGACAGGAGTCATGGTATCCCCGCCCTGTCTCGTGTGTGGCAGTACATATAATTGTCAGACGTAATACTTGGGGCCCGTCGCCGTATATGACCTAGGAGACGTTAAACCCTAAAGACAACGGTCGCTTAGGGTAAACATAGTATGCAAAAAAACAAAACACCTAGGTTTCAAACTATAGGGTTCAGGATTTAACCTGGTCTTTATTAATTGTTGAGTGCGTTATAAATGTGCAATATACGACAAATTGCTGTTCTGGAGCAGGATAATAAATGGAGTGATTATCAGTTGTATGTCCCTTTAGATTCTTTTCACTCTTCCGTTTTAACTGGTTTTGTTATAAGAATATTCAATACATTTAAGTATTACAAGGGCATTTTTAGAAAACTATTATGAGATGTTTTGTGCCCTGAAAGCGACCGAAGATGAGTATAACCATCACATTCCACCCCTCAATGATAACAACAATGTAAAATCCTTGTCTTATACAGCCATTAACCACTACTAAAAGGATGAGAGTTATGGTCCTTTGCATCTCTACAGTTAACGTACAATGGTAAACTGGTGGCCTTCCATCCTAAAAGCTTGAGTGATCGCTCAGATAGGGAATCTCCGAAAGAGAAATCCCCCAGGATGATGTTGGGTTAAGAGGAACAACTCCCTCCCTCCCTCCCTTGAAAGCCTACTTCCCTGTACAAGGTCCCCGCAGTGTGTGTGTGTGTGGGGAGAGGAGAAGGGAGGGGAGAGGAGACGGGAAAGGAGAGGAAAAGGGAGGGGAGAGGAGAAGGGAGGGTAGAGGAGAAGGGAGGGGAGAGGAGAAGGGAGGAGAGAGGAGGAGGG
>RQTK01000269.1:23532-29516 GCA_003991915.1 Elysia chlorotica | reverse complement strand
ATAGATAGATAGATAGATAGATAGATAGATAGATAGATAGATAGATAGATAGATAGATAGATAGATAGATAGATAGATAGATAGATAGATAGATAGATAGATAGATAGATAGATAGATAGATAGATAGATAGATAGATAGATAGATAGATAGATGGGGAGAGGGAGAGAAAGAGTAGAGACTGAGCGTCAAATACAGAGACAGACAGCTTGTAGAATCGTAAAATAGGTTTTGTAGTACAGAGAGCAAAGTAAGCAAAGATAGAAATAGTTAGAGAGACAAAGAAATAGAGCGAGATAAGAAAACAGGCAGCGAGAGAAATGGAAAGAAATGGAGTGAGAGAGATAAAGAGAGATAGAAAGAGATAGGTGGAGCGAGAGAATTATTGTCATAGACATAAAAAACAGGAAGGGAGAGAGAGATGCTAGATAGCAGAGAAAGAAACGCAGAGGTTGTAAACAATTAAAGAGGTGAAGCCCAAGTAAAGAATACAAATCTATAGCTATGGGAAGTGAAAGACATAGCACAGAGTAAACGTTGAACCAGTGAAGATTGTATAAAATATTATCAGGAATAAACAGAAGGTTTATATTTTTTTGTTCTAAGAAGATATTGAGAGCCGTAAATATAACACTTATAGTGACAGGTAGAAATAACCAAAAATAAAAGATTTTCTGTATCTCATGTTTTTTTTTCGTATTTAAGTTATTTACACATATTTCTGTTGACAAGTATATTCTATGTCACTCTATCGCCAAAGGGAGTCTAAAAGTTTTTTCGTTTATTTTTTTTTTCAGTTTAACCTCTGTTATTATTTATTTTATTGCTTGTTTGTTTGCTTGATTGTTGGTTAGTTTCTTTGTGATTTCAAATACTCCTGTTTTCCTTTATTGTACAGATCCTCTCTTACATAGTTGCGAGCTGTCTTCTTTATAATTATACAATCATTTTTAAAGAAACCGTGCGATTGGGAAGTTTCTTTTATTGGCTATAAAATTTTGTATGGCTCTTTATATTGTTTTTAAGACTCTAAATACTGTTTTTAAAGCTAACATTATTATTTCTAATTTTAAAGTTGTATTGCGTTTTAGCCACATAGTTAACGAAATAGCTGCATACCCAACTTCTTCTTGATTTCTTCCGAACGCCCCCAGATTCTCAGAAAGCGAGGAAAGCTTTGGGCAAACAGTGCTTGATTAGCGTGGCGCAAAACCTGAATGGGGATTCCCCGATATCTGGGTGTTTTACATTTACAAGATCGTGCTTTGGTTGGCCTCGGAGTTAAAAAAGGAGGTAGGGGGACAAAGAGAGAGAGAGAGAGAGAGAGAGAGAGAGAGAGAGAGAGAGAGAGAGAGAGAGAGAGGGTAGAGACTGGTAGAGGGAGACAAGAGAGAGAGATAGAGAGAGAGAGAGAGGGAGAGAGAGAGAGAGAGAGAGAGAGAGAGAGAGAGAGAGAGAGAGAGAGAGAGAGAGAGAGAGGGAAGGGGGGTAGAGACTGGTAGAGGGAGACACAGACGAGGAGGTATGAGTAGGAATAGATAGAGGAAGGAGGGATGGAGGGGACAGAGGGAGATGTGATAAGAGACAGATGTGGGAAGAGGAGTGAAATCAAAGACGTGGGAGGTGGGTAAGAGGCAAGAAACAGTTAGATACGGAGAAACACACACATGGGGAGGATATGTATGAATATATGGGTATTAAAGGAGAGAAAGATAGAGAGAGAGAGAGAGAGGGAGAGAGAGACAGAGAGAGAGGGACAGGGAGAGAGAGAGAGAGAGAGAGAGAGAGAGAGAGAGAGAGAGAGAGAGAGAGAAGAGAGAGAGAGAGAGAGAGAGAGAGAGAGAGAGAGAGAGAAAGAGAGAGAGAGATAAACAGAGAAACATCAGTCAGTCAGTCAGTCAGAGTTCTTTCTCTTTCCAGATTTTGGGTACCATAGTCTTCCATCTTTCTCGTTTAAGCGAAATCTCACAGTATTTGTTGATTTTCATTCCAGTGGAGTCTACCATATTCTTGACCCAACGTACCCGCCTCCTTCCTCTACCTCTCGTGCCTTCCATCATATCCTCTTTTGTAATGAATTATGCCTTCTTACATGTCCGTAATATTTTTTTTTCTCTTTCACTGTTTGGAGGAGCTGCTTGACTTGATATTTACTATAATAATTATTGATACAAGCTTATAACAAAAGTTCATAGTAAAATAATAGCTTTAATAACATGATGTTAACTGGTCGACAGTTCAGATCAGAATGACTTTGGACAAGATTATTCAGAAAAAAGAAATGAGAAACTATTTTACGATTACGTCACATAAAGAACGATTACAATGATATTATTACAACTATTAGTCATACGTAGATTATTTTCCATTTATTACATATACCATAGTTAATATTTCAAGGTTTGTTTTCTTTTCTTTCCAAACGGCTCTTGTTATTCTTGTATAACTCCACATCTCTAAATCACCTATTCTTCTTTCAGTATATGCAGTTAGAGTAAATGTCGACCAAATATAACATTTTCTTGGTCTTAGTTTTATTTGAAGTGACACATTTGAACTAGTAAGGATTTCCTTTTATTTGGTTCTGTGCTTCCTATCCTTTCCTTTATTTCTGTCTCATTTTGTTCCATCTGCTGTTGACCAAATATACAAAACTTTGAACTAGCTCCACTCCTTTTCCGTGAATAATTACATTAATAACATGATTTTTTTTAATAACAAGAGTTTTTGTTTTCTGAATATTTATTAGTAAGCCATATTTTTCACTGTCCTCTTTTACTTTTGTTACTAGTTTTTAGAGATTATTTGCACTTTTTGCCATGGTCACTGTATCATCAGCATATCGTAGGCTGGTAATTTTCACACCGCCAACCTAAAGCATAAGAGCATCTGATATTTATCTAAAAGTAAAGTCTGTGCATATGTCGAATAGAGAAGGGGATAATACACAGCCTTGTCGAACTCTTCCTTTTATTCTGGACTGGACCTGTTAGTGTGTTGTCTCTCTTTACTTTAGTCAATTGTTCCCAGTAAAATGTTGATAAAAGGACTATATTATCACTTTCATCAATATGTCATTATTGCTGTAAAGATTCAATACGTTTTTTGTAATCAACTGTTTGAATAAAGTCCTATCTACAAGGCCTAACAAATTTGGAACATGAAACTAAACATGGAATGAAGATGATGTCATCAAGAAAAGCATGTGGCATAGATGGCATACCAACAGACATGCTTAGAGCTTTAAACAACTTCGGTGTAAAAACTCTAACCTAAATCAGCAATATATTAACTATATAAAACATCATACATCCCAGAAGAACTAAGAATCTCAGTTTTCATTCTACTCTCCAAAAACCCAAATGCACTCGAATGCTCAGATTACAGGACTATACGCTTCATATTTCATGCATTACAGGACATTACATTGCATGTACAACACATTAAACCTATTACTGACCATCATACTGAATAGAATAAAAGACAAGATCAATAATGCAGTCGGGGAAAACCCAGTTGGATTTATAAAAGACAGAGAGACATGCATACAGAAAAAAGGTATGGTGCAACTGTGAGAGGAAAATCGATGTAGACAGAGAGCAGGGGTGATTGGCTTCTTTATAATGATTAAACTCTATGGGGGTACCTGGAAATTATGTGTATTGTGGCGTAAATTATATCTCAGAGAGCTAGGGACATGGTCAACATAATTATTTAAAAAAAAACACAACTAAAAAGCCACATGTTCCCAGTAAAAGAATGTCGTTAAATGAATCTTTAAAACTAAAAATAGGATTGTCTTTTAGTTACATCGGCAGCAGAAAAGTGTTGATCCATTTTTTTCTGATTTAAATTTGTACTTTGAACTTCTATACTTTACACAGGTATTATCTGTGAAGCAACCAAGATATATCAGGCCCAAGCCCAAGTTGCTGAAATAGGATTAGAAAATGAATGCCATTTCAGGAATGTATTTTTAATACCACAAACTTAGAGCTCCTTTGCTCAATCTTCAACAGCATTATATTAATGACATTGTCATTCATGATAAAAAACAACGTTTTCGTCTATGAAATTTAATTTTTTTTAAAGGCGATGTCAAAAGGAAAAAATACAGGAAAAGATTGCAAAGGCCAAACAAAAGATTTTGTTAAAAATGATAAGCTTGTAAGATCTTCCCTTTCGTTCCTATGTACACTGTAGATACATCTTAAGCGTTTTTGCTTCTTTAATAAAATTATTTAAAAAAAATTTGCAATACCAAATTATAAAGAATTATTAGATGGAAAATATGTTAGGTAAACTGAAAGGGAAAATTTATTTAATAATTATAACTTTGCTTAAAAAATTTCTATATTATGTCTAATTATCTTCCCTGTTGAAAGAGGGAAAATGTTAGTAAAAGAGGGATGAGCTTAGGATGCTGGTTAGAGTACAAACTAAAATGACCCTATAATCTGAGCATAAAGATGGACCTTCACCCAGGTTCGAAAGAACGCTAATAACAGAGAACACATCCGGACAGCACCCTGCATAGATTTTTATTGACAAAAATGTATATTTTACAAGAAAAATTTTATATATAATCTTATTGTACCCGGCAATCCTGATTACTGTCGAAAAAAACGGTTTATACAAAACAGAGTAGTTATCACAAGAACCTCCATAGATTCATACAACTGCAAAAAGGCTTATGCCTGAGCAAAACTTAGTCAAAAAAGGATTTTAGCTAGATCCCTCTAAACAAAGAAAAAGGTACTCTATAATTTTATCGACCTTTTTATTTTCAAATTAAAAAAAAAATGGGGTTTTAAACATTATAGAGTTATATCATTTACTGTTACCTTTTAAATTGTATTTGGTGCTTTGTAACATAATAATGACTAGAAAAGTTCAAATTCCAACTTGTGTCTCATCTAACCTGATTGTTTTTTCTCATCTAGTTAACAGAATGATTAATTTAATGTGTGATATAAAGATGTTTGAGTGTGTGATATAAAGATGTATGATTACTAAGTCTTGTGTTACTGTTATATCCAAGCTTCAGATCGAATCATCCACATGCAGTGTTGTAAAAAAGACAGGAAGCTACAAATCATGAATAATAATTATGTAAATTAAATAATAAATATATAAAAATATATATGTGCCTCTGAAGCAAACTTACTAAAAATGTTCAATACGTTTAATTTGAGTAGAAATACCAACAAAGACGAAGCTAAACCTATCTTGTGAATAAATAAAGTTTACCGTATCTTCTTTTATATTATCATCATCGATAAACATCTCTATCTTTTCAATAATTTTCACCCCCTCTCTCTCTCTCTCTCTCTCTCTCTCTCTCTCTCTCTCTTCTCTCTCTCTCTCTCTCTACTCCCCTCACGCCCTCCTTATCGACTGAGAGAGACACACAAGCGATCTATAGAGAAAGCTCACCTACCTCCAGGCTAAGTCAGAATGAGATAAATACACGGTTTGATTTGGTGACCGACCTCTTGTTTTTATATATAGATTTCTTTCCCTGAATATTGAGATATAGGACATCTGTAATTTGCGTCGATTCTTTTCGGTTGTTTTGTGTGTGTGTGTGTGTGTGTTTGTTTTGTTTTTTGTTTTTATTTTTTATAATTGAGAAGATAGAAAATCTATTATTTGTGTTGATTCTTTTCCTTTTTTTTCCATTCGTTTTTTCGTTTTCCATAGATTATTGATTTTTTTTTTCGTTTTGTCCTAATTATTGCTTCAATTACTTAATGTTGTCATTACACCAACACCGTTAAAAAAAAATTAAATTATAGTATAATTTTCTTCTTTTTTATATTTTCTGTTATTTTCAAATCTTTGCATTCGAAACAGTTCCAATAATTTGATTTAAAAAAACGTAGGGCTTAGGGACCTGGCTAAACTATTGTTAGCCAATCTGACTGTATAATCTGTGTAGAAAACAACGACCCATAATTATCATGGTTCGAAAAAAAACACCGG
>RQTK01000269.1:6032-18532 GCA_003991915.1 Elysia chlorotica | reverse complement strand
CTCTCTCTCTCTCTTTCTCCCTCTCTCTCTTTCTCTCGGTAATTTCTTTCCTTCTTTCTTACTGTCTTTTTCTCCGTCCCCTTTAACTCGCTTCTAATCTCTATATAAATCCTCTTATTAAATCTATAATGTTGTCTATGTCTCTGTCTTTCACTGTCATTCTGCCACAATCTCTTGTTCTCTCTCTCTCTCTCTCTCTCTCTCTCTCTCTCTTTTTTTTCTTTTTTTCTCTTTCTCTCTCTCTCTCTCTCTCTCTCTCTCTCTCTTTCTTTCTGTTCTTCTCTTTCCCTGTCTGTCTTTCAGAGAGAGGTAATAAAGAGAGAGAGAGAGAGAGAGAGAGAGAGAGAGAGAGAGAGAGTAAAACACACGTATTAACAAAGAGACTGACAAACAGACAGGCACACAGAGCGAATGGACAGACAGATAGACAGACGGGCAAAAATGATGAGGTGGATGAGGCGTCTGCCTTTCCTTGCATTGACAAGGTACGCAAAGGGAGAAAACTTTAACATGCTGTTGTTGTTGTTGTTGTTGTTGTTGTTGTTATTGTTGTTGAGTTAGTTTAACATCCAACATCAGCACAATAAAGGCTATATTACTCCAACATGAGAAATAATTATTATCAACATGAGTTCACTCTTATTCAAACCTCACCGAATTATTTTGTGTTGGCTGGGAAGCTAACGTTACGTTGGGTTTGTTTATCAACTTTGTCTACAGACAATAATATTGTCTAATTATTTCTCCTTGTTTTTAGTCAGGTTGAATTTCACATTGGGTGTTTCTGAGCTGTTTGTTGTAGTTAACCCTGTCTGCCAGTCTGTCTCCAGGTTTCTCTGTTTCTCTTCCGATGTCTTTTTTCTGTATCTCTTACTCTCTCTCATCTATCTGAGTATCTCTCTCGTTGTATCTCTCTCTCTTTCTCTCTCTCTGTCTCTCTCTCTCTCTCTCTCTTTCTCTTTTTTCTAAAAGTCTGTCTGAGTCTCTTTCTCTCACTCTCTCTCTCTGTCTTCCTGTCTCTCTCACTCTCTCTCTGTCTTCCTCTCTCTCTCTCTCTCTCTCTCTCAATCTCTCTATCTCCGCTCTCTCTTTGTCTGCGGGTCTATCTCTGTCTCTCTCTGTCGCTCTCAGTCTCTCACTCTCCTATTTATGTAGGGTCGTGTCTTTCGCCAGAGATATTTTTTATGTATTTGCCTTTTTTGTGTCACTATCTTAATATTTCTCTCTCTCTCTCTCTCTCTCTCTCTCTCTCTCTCTCTCTCTGACTGTATCTCTCTTTCTTAGACGAACCATAATTATTTGTTATCACATAAATGAGCATCATTAACGAAGAATGGCAGTGAGAATAGAGTTTGTGGAAAAACAAAAATCGGTAATAGGGAACAAGGACCTGGTTTTCAACACGTCCGTGGGCTGGATAGAACGATCATAATGATATCACTGTATCAACTTTGGTGTCACGAGTTCTGACGCTACTGTTTGTTGTTGTTGTTGTTGTTGTTGTTCTTGTTCTTGTTATTGTTCTTGTTGTTGTTATTGGGCGTACTGATGTTGTTGTTGGTGGTGGTTGTTGTGGTGTCGATGGTTGAAGTGGCGGTACTTTTATTGATTGTGGCGTTTTTTGTTTGTTATTGACAATAGCATTGTTGGTTTTGTGTATAAGGATGAAATTCACTAAGGGTTAATTAGTTTTCTTATTTATGATCGTATTGTTTTTGTTATTAATGATCGTACTGTTGTTGTTTTTGTTGACGTTGTTTTTGTTGAATCGTTGTTTAAAACCCGTTGTCAACTTTTTGGGCTATTTTAAGTAAGGATCTTCATAGGAAAGCCTGGCAATTTCAACGTACTGTCTCAAACATAGACAAAATAGAGGCCAAAAGGTTTCTTTATTCTGATACACGTATCTCAATCTCACTCACTATCTCAATATCCATCGTCGTTGTTAGTAACCCACTCACGATAGATCTTCGCACTTCTCTTTTCTTTTTTTTTTTTTTTTGGTAGAAACATCGACTCCCGGCGCAAAAGGTTCGGGTTCGATCCCTGGCGATTTCGCTCCCTGCTGGTTGGGTCGGTGTCAGTTTAATGTGATCGGCTTAGACAGGAGCTATGGTATATCTGCCCTGTCTGGTGTGTGGCGGGACATACAATTGTCAGACGCCCGTTTTGGGGCCCGTCCACAAAATAACCTAGATAGTGCTGATGTTGGACATTAAACGAACTCAAAAACAACTCATTCTTCCAAATTCCGTGTTGATGTATGCCTCTATGCTATTTGTTCTGATCTATTCCTCGATATTGTCCATATATGTTACTTTATGACGTCCACCAATCCCGCCTTGCTTTGTCCTTAAGACGTGTGACGTTTTAATTAGCCTGATTTTTACTTTTATAGGCTTTTCCAAAATATTAATTTGCATTTCTTTTTGACGATCAAATTCAGCATTGATATAATTGTTTAATATTTTTGTAAATACTGTCGTCTCTTTTTTTTTTATCTCTTTCCATTTATCCTTTCTATAATTCTGCAAAACCAACGATCAGAACGATTGATTTTCTTTTAATGTTTTTTTCTTTAAGAGTCCATCCATCTACTCTGTAAGTCATAACTGTTCACACTAAAAAATTCACGATTTTCAATTTTAACTATTTACCAAACTCTTTGACCTTCCATGTATTGTGATGGTCTATCTTTTCTATATTTTTTTGCAGTTCCGATTCTAGTGTTCGCATGACATGTGTAAAACATTTTATCACCTTTTGTTTTTAATTAACGTTTTGTTTTTTTATGATCCAGGCCCATTTATTTTATTCTTTTCATCCTCATTTTTATTACTCATCACCCTTACCAAATTCCGTTCGATCATTTCGACCCCACCCCTCCTCCCCCCACCCCACAATCCCCTCACACACTTCTAAATAACACCTCTCTATCACCTTCAATATTGTCCGTTTCTGTCATCTTCCCATATAACTATTGTCTACCCTCGTATTAGAAAACACTCCATCTGACGGTACAATGACCCAGTGGTCCACCAGTTACTGGAGCGTTCACACAATCACACTCAGAGCTTTTGTGTCCTGGACTTCGGTCGTCATTCCTTCTGATAATCACCTACTTACCTATCTGTCTATAAAACTATTTCTTACCGATCTTTCTGTGTATTTTTCCATCTATGTTCCGTTCTCATCCTACCTCACGTACTCTCTCTCTCTCTCTCTCTCTCTCTCTCTCTTTCTCTCTCTCTCTTTCTCTCTCTCTCTGTATCTGTAAATTTGTCTGTCTGTCTGTCTGTCTGTCTGTCTGTCTGTCTCTCTCTCTGTCTGTCTGTCTCTGTCTGTCTGTCTGTCTGTCTCTCTCTCTCTCTCTCTCTCTCTCTCTCTCTCTCTCCTTCACTCCCTCTCTCTCAAATGCGAATTTTCTCGATGTAGAGAGTGAGTTGGTAGGCAGATCGTCGTGAGTATGGAATATAGTTTAAACAATTTTGCCGTAAGAATAGTGGAGGTGAGTTTGAAAATAACATAGACCTGGGTGTTTTATTCTTGTTTTGTGTGCATCTGTGTGTGTGTGATGTTTGTTTTTTTAATTTATTGTTGCTTTTTTCCGGGGGGGGGTTGGGGGGAGGGGAGGGGGAGGGCTGGGTTACAGATAACTTACAAAATTATAAACTATAATCAGAATAAAACAATTCCACCTTTAAAATGATATGATTGATAAAATAATAAGAGTCGAAGAGAAATTATTATGTAGCTTGGTATAGTCATTCACTTAAAGTTAGGGAACATTGATATTTATTTTGCTTGCATTATGATGTAATTTAACTGCATCGTGAACAAATGTTTGTCTCATTAGAATAGCAACAAAATCTGCTTAGTTTTGCCAGATACAGACAAAAGTCATGTTTATTGATAAAATGGTGAAGAAAAGGGCATAGATCAGACGAAGGTTGAAAGAGAGAAAGGGAGCGAGAGAGAGAGAGAGAGAGAGAGAGAGAGAGAGAGAGAGAGAGAGAGAGAGAGAGAGAGAGAGAGAGAGAGAGAGAGAGAGAGAGAGAGAGAGAGAAAGAGAGACATAGGGGTGAAGGACAAGGGAAACAGAGAGAGGGAAGTAGAGAGACGGACAGAGAGACAGAGAAAAACATTGGCAGCGTCAGACTCATAGAAAGAGGAGACAGGAAGGGCCTCCTCTCTCTCTCTCTCTCTCTCTCTCTCTCTCTCTCTCTCTTCTCTCCCTCTATCTCCCTCAATCTATATAATTTTTTTTTAACAGCAACGATTTCAAAATCAGCTAACTTAAAACGCCAATCTGTACTTATCCCACTTCCCTTTCTTTTCGTTTTCCCAAATCCACCCTTCAGTGTTCTTTAAACCAACTCTTCGACAGACTCTTTGTATCTGATCAAACACAAATCTGTGGCATTCCACACCAGTCCCCTGAGATGACCAATGGTCAAGAACGCTCACGGACCAACTGACCATCTGGGGGATGAAGTACGACTGTCCAGTACCAGAGGGACATGGATGGAGTCTCCTCCTAAAATCCCCAGCAATGTTCTTTTTTTAGCTGCAGATTAAGGTCGCGTAGATATGGGAGTGTTGGGTGTTTTAGCTTAACGCTGCTACACGGCAGATATATTTGCCAGTTATAACCAGAGCGAATACAAGAGAAGTAATAAGTATACTTTTTTTCATTATTATTTTTTTAATGTACATGACATTGTTTCAATGCAATATGGTCATATCAATTTACAAATCGCCATAAAGGTTTATTAAGTATTTAATCTCTTAAAACATCAAATATAAAACAAATTCAACTCCTGTAATACGCGTAGGTTGTTTTAGTTATGCCGACTATGTATGCCTACCACATGACCATCCTCGCCTGGTGATCTCCCCCATAATTTTGATACAGAATAATTTTAGCTAGGATACTTGGGTAGTAGACCTTAGACTATAGGGGTAGAATGCACAAGCAAGACGTAGCTTACGTTTCTGTGGTAAAATCTAAAAATAAAAATGCTTAGACGAGACGTACGAGGCTATCCCCAATGCTAAAATTATTATAATTCATTGGGTGGTAGAATCAGTTTGCATTTTGTTTTGTTTTATTGGCACCTTTGATGAAAGAAGTATTGTCCTGCTAAACAAATAATGTCTGTCAATGCATCTTTAGATGAACATAAATTTTATTGCAACTATTATTTTATTTTCAATTTGAAAAATAGGGCAATTTCTAGAGATTACCTCAGGAAGAACATTGATGACATAAAAAAGACGTAACTCCTGTTTCAAGATAAACCAACATAACTACTGCTCTCCGGCCCAGAGGTGAGGTGCGGTAGCCCTGGGCTAGTACATCGGTTACCGACAAGGTCCGTGGTTCGAGTCCCGCTTTAACGATTCGTCCACCACTGGTTGGGTTGGTGTCAGTTTTATGTGACCGGCTGAGACAGAGCCATGCTATCTCCGCTCTGTCTCTGTGTAGAATCACGTCAACTTTTCAGACGAAAGTCGAGGAAATGTCCACAATATAGCCATTATAGTGCTTGCATTGGTTGAGTTGAGTTGAGTTGGTTTAACGTCCAGCATCAGCTATATAGAGGCTATATTGTAGACGGGCCCCAAGACTGACGTCTGACAATTTTATGTGCTGCCACACACGAGACAGGGTTGGGATACCATGACTCCTGTCTCAGCTTGTCACATTATACTGACACCGACCCAACCTTTATGTTAGCGAAATCGCCAGGGCTCGAATCCGGACCTTTTGCATCGGGAGCCGATGTTCTACCCCAGGGCCACCGCGCCCCCCTGAGATAGGCGCAATGAAGTGACCTGAACTGGTTGGGGCCGAGTTTTTTCCCCCCCCCCCCCCCCCCCCCTGACATTGGTAACAAACAAACCAAACCAAACTAGAGACAAATCGACTAGTTTATCGGGCATGTAGCAGTAATGGGTTACAATACACCAAGCCGGCTTAAAAAAATAGTCGCGGTCGCGGTGCTAACGACGTTTTTACTGGGGTCGAGGATGGTAGAGACCTCTACTGATTTCAGCTTCGTGTAGGCTGGGAAGGGAAAAAGAAGTTTGAGGTGCGGACAGGAGAAATTCAATATTGGGCAAGATTGAAGGAGGCGGTATCATAAAAAAGTCGATGGAAGTGAAGATAGCAGAAAGATAGCGTGGATGGTGAGAAATAGGAAAAGTGAGGGTGGAACAGAGATGAAGAGAAATAGAGAGAGAGAGAGAGAGAGAGAGAGAGAGAGAGGGAGAGAGAGAGGGTAAGAGAGAGGGATGGAGAGCATTTAGAGACAGATAGAGAGATATGGAGACGGCTGAGAGAGAAAAAGACAAAGAGAGGAGGGAGAGTGAAGAAGATAATAAGGTGAAAGATAAAGTCACATTTGGATTTGCGTGAAATAAGTTTTTGTGGAAGAAAAAAAATTACTTTAGGCCTACTGCCGTTGTGGTTCCCCAATCCATACTGCGCAAAACAGGCCCACGATACGGTAACCTATTAAAAATGGTTAGCTGTGAAGGTAAAAGGTAGAAATTTGCCTTTCTAGTACAACATCGTCCACAATATAGCCTATAATTATAGTGCTGCTGTTGGACGTTAAAACCAACCCAACCCCAACCAACTCTGGTTGGGTCGGTGCCAGTTGTATGTGACCGGCTGAGACAGAGTCATGGTATCCCCGCCCTGTCTTGTGTGTTGCAGCACATAAATTTCTCAGACATCAGTCTTAGGGTCCGTTCACAATATAACCTATATAGTGCTGACGTTCTATGTTAAACCAACCCAAATACAACAATATACGTTTGAGCAGAAGGAAATTTGTTTGTATGAGTCTTTTTTCAAGAATGTGTTTGCTATTCAATGTACTTATCTTTACTAAACTTCAGCTGTTGGGCTTAATGAGCGAGTTATTTTCACACACGTCATCATCTATATTATCTCGGAAAGCTGTCAAAAAAAGTCTGACAATTTTACAGAGATAGTATGAAAATATCACGTCTCCTATATCAACCTGTCAAATTACATTGACAACGACCCAGTCTGTAGGAGACGAATTTGGATATGATATATAAATTTTATCCGACTGTAAGTTTCGAATCCAGGACCATCTGTTAAGGAGACTAACGCTCTTCCACCTGCGCCTCTGTGTTTTGGGGTGAACATATTTTTTATTATATGGCTAGAACAAGACCGCCCTAAAACAGGTCAAGTCGCCCAATTGAACGTTGTTGACACATTATCGAGTCATATCGGGGGTTACAGTGATCTATCTCTATTAAATCATTAGCATAGTTAGAAAAGGTTAATTTATTCTAAAAAATTCTTTTGCACCGATTATGAAGCTAATAGGGCAACATTTTAAACTGCTCAAGCTGTGAGCGAAAGCTTGAATATAGAAATAGAGTTCTTTTCCAGATTAAAGAATGTTTGCTTGTTTTGATGACGTGGTCTATTAATTTTATTTGGGGGTTTTATTGTTGTTTTTGTTTTGTTTGTTTGTTTGTATGTGTTTTGTTTCCTTTTTTAGGAAGCCTCGGCCAAATACCGTTAACCATGCCACTAAAGATCACGTGGCCCGAAGCGCAATTAGTACACACCAAGACGTCCAAAAATACCAAGACGTCCAAAAATACCAAGGCGTCTAAAAATAGAAGGCCAAGTCACTGATTCGAAAGAAGTGTAAAGATTTTTGCTCACTAAAATTTAGTATATTTAATATTAAAAGTGATTTTATTTCCTTTAATTTTAGGCATAGATAGGACAGAGTGATACTTAGAGAGTATATTTCAGCCCACACGATCAGCCTACACTACAAAAATGTAAACTGTCCTATTTATGTTCGCACTATTTTGAGCTTTTTTTTGAAATTCATAAATGATCGGTTATTTGATATCTATTATTGCTAAATATTACGTGCGCAGCGCAATGCGAAGATGTTCAAAAAATAGCTCACTTAGATTCTTGCTGCAAGTTTATGTATATTTCGGTGACTTTGCCTTCTATTTTTGTACACCAATGATATTCTATTTATAGACTTGATAGGTTAGACAGAACGCTCCCGCAAGTGGACATAAGACCCCCACTCTCAGCTCTTGCGGCGAACCTTAATTTGCATCTTTTTAAGGCACAATTTGTCATAATTCTACGGGGGCAGGTTTATTACTCTACCCAAAGTCAGTCAGCAGACAAGTGAGTGTCTTATGGCTCAAGGTGCGATCACACACTGTTTAGTATTATCGCGAAAAGTGCTGTGCGCCATTCTTCTTTTTTTTTTTTAATTTAGTTTAATGGTATACACAGACTTGCCTCTCTGCGCGTAGTTTAAACACCAATATTTCCATTTTCATTTGAGCATTAATAATTATGTCTGTATGAAATTAATAGAGATCATCAAAACTAAGCGAGCCCAATGCTAAGTGTACGCGGTGATATCACAGTTCCCCTGCCTTGCCCTAAGTGTGGTTGAGCTGAGTTGAGTTGGATTTTACGCCCAGCATCAGCACTATATAGACTATATTGTGGACGGGCTGTAAGACTGACGTCTGACAATTTTATGTGCTGGTTCACACGAAACAGGGCGTGGATACCATGACTCCTGTCTCAGCCGGTCACATTGTACTGACACCGACCCAACCAGTATGAATGCATTCGCCAGGATTCGAACTCGGGACCGTTTGCGTCGGAAGCCGATGTTCTACCCCTGGACACCGCGCCCCCTACCCTGAGTGTGGTAAACCTGTAACAAATAGTTTTTGAAATAAGCTTGTGTTTAAGCTTGTACAGCTTGTATAGCCCTGATATCTGAAAAACAATGTCCAACTTGGGGCTGTCTCGTCACGTCCTAGTCGACGCATGCGCGCGAGCCGCACGAACTTGTTTCCGTTTAGACAATCAATAGGAATTCTGGGAGAAAAGATCAAGGCTATCGGGTGGGAGGATGGAGGGGGTAGGGGGATTAGAGGTGAGGGGGAATTTTCGGTCGTGGGCAACTTCTTTTCTTGTTGTTGTTGTTCGTGTTTGAAAAAAAAAAGACACGAAAAAGCTTTAATTGAGAAACATAGTACAAAGGCAGGGAGACAAGAGATTTAGACAAAGCGACAAAGAGAGAAAGACAGAGGTAGTGGGAGAGAGAGAGAGAGAGAGAGAGAGAGAGAGAGAGAGAGAGAGAGAGAGAGAGGTGACGGAGAGTGACGCACGTACAGGCAGACAGACAGACAGACAGACAGACAGAGGCAGATTAAAGAAAGAGACACAGATAGACAAGCAGAGCCGGGGAAGAGAGACATTCAGAATTAGGAGGCAGGACATGAGGCAAATAGAGAGAGTAACAGAGACAGGCAAATAGACAAACAGAGAGAGGCAAAGACAGAAAGACAGACAGGCAGAACTACACACACACACACACACAATGAGATACAAAAGAGAAAGAAAGAGAATAATTGAGGCACTATTCGGATTGTCTTATGAAAATATGTGTTTTTCCTACATACTCGGCACTTCTTTCGGTTCCTGTATAGAAATGAAAGAAACAGACAACCTCTGTCCGAAAACTCATTTCAAATGGTTCGACAGGGAAATAATTGCCAAGAATCAAGAATTCTCAGACATACACCAAATACAATTTTTTTTCAAAACTAGTTCTAAGAGAAATATAGGGAACATAAAAAAGACGAACTGTTCGATAAGTCCCAGTCTGACGTCACCAGTGAAGGTCGAATACTTTCCGTAACCTCTTCTCCCAGTCTCACTGTTTCAAGATAACAAAAGTTCTGTGCTGGGCTTTGATATACATGTATCCTAAAAATGTTTTTCTAAAAACATGAACGTTTTTGTCAGTTGTAATTAATACATAGGTTTATTCGACCATTATCATCCAAATGGTTTTTGTGCTGCTAAATATTTTGATTTGGTCTTTTGTATAGTGTATAAAGTAAAAACACACACATACACACACACACACACACGTAGCCATTACGGTTCGTAAACAATAGTGAGCCGGTGTTGAGTTTTTTAGATATGGCGTAAAAAAAACAATGACAATAAACTAACCAACTTATACTTAGGACTATTTCTAGAATCGTCTATGGCCTGTAAAAAAATTTTCAATTTCTCGATTGTGTAATTTTTTTTACGAGCATCGGTAGTTCAGTGTGTAGTGTCAGGAGTAGCTAAAAGGGTGTCCGAGGTCCAAAGTCATTTACTGGTGCACCCAGACAGAGAGATAAACAGAGAGAGAGAGAGAGAGAGAGAGAGAGGGAGAGAGAGAGACAGAGACAGGCAGACAGACAGACAGACAGACAGACAGACAGACAGACAGACAGACAGACAGAGAGATACAGAAAGAGAGAGAGAGACATAGAGACAAAGACAGAGAGAGACAGAGAAAGGGGAGATGGAGAGAGAATAATTATGACAGTCAGAAATAGACGAAGACAAATAGGTGGATGGATTGAGACAAAGGCAGACTTACATACACACAGACAGAATGAGATAGGTATATCGACAAAATAGAATAAGCAGTGTTTTAAGAACATGTTTTATCTTTTAACAATATTGATCGCTATTTTCAGGTCAATTTTTTTCAACACTTAGAACAGTAGAATGCTCTGCTTCTCTCGTTCGCAGCTTTTACACAAATAAAAAAATTAATCTCAATTAGTAGGAAATAGATGAATTTATTAATGATGATATAAATATATCAAGAAGAGTATTGGAGGAGTTAGCTTCTAGATGTGTGGAGTAAAAAAACAGTTAGCCTTTATAAATGTAGCAACAGTAGCACCAAACAAAACAACCGAATGACGAAACGTATACTTGTTTGAATTAGTTAAATATATTTATAGCCTAATTTTGTATTCCACACTTGTACATAGAAAACAACAACAACAAACATGTGTCAATGGAAATAATGGGCAAAAAATGTATATGTATAATTATAAATTATCATTATAGGCCATAATTGGCCAAAACTTTTTTTTAAGCCTCGTGTAACAGGCAAGTCTCTCCCTCTCACTCTCTCTCTCTCTCTTTTCCTTTCTCGATATATCATCATATCTATCCATCCATCTATCTATCTATCTATCTATCTATCTATCTATCTATCTATCTATCTATATATCTATCTATCTATCTATCTATTTATCAATCTATCTACCTACCTACTTACCTACCTACTTACCTACCTATCTTTTTATATATCTATATATCTATCTATCTATCTATCTACCCTCCTTCACTTTCCACCAAAAACGTACCACAATGGATATAATTAAGGTTTGAGGAACTATACTCATACTTAAAGCACATTCCACAGTGACATCGAAATCAGCGAAACAGAAAAGCCAAGTGAATTCAGTGGCGTTAAAACATACAAAGGGAGATAAACCTCGCAAGTAGTGAAACTAAAACAAAGGGATATAACAACGTGTTTTATTCGAATAATAAAATATTTATTTCATTTCTGTGACCTATATGCCTCTAAAAACCGTTTTGATAAACATTGGTAATTTTTTTTCCAAAACTCTCTTTCACCTGAAAAATAACTTTTTCACATTATTAACATAGAAAAGTGTACAAAACACGAGTACATTGATTTTTTTTCTGAGGCTAGAATAACTGGTTTATGCATTATGAGACAATAATAAGTAATCTCGTCTTAATCTCAATTGTAAGCTGTGTACATCATAGAAGTTCATCCCTGACACACCCATCTAAATCCAGACCCAAATATAACCTTCATCCCAATCGACATTCTGATTTTAAAGTTACGTACAGAAAATGTAAAAGCAAACACTTGTTTCATCAGCGCACACAAATATCTAAGAACAGCAACTGGTGTAGTAAGCCTTTATAATGATAAGCAAAGTAAAAACATTTGTTATCTCCCGTTCCCATGGCCGATATAATAAAGTTTATATAAATGAGTTTTAGCTAGATTCCATCAATAATAATAAATATACACTTATTTGATGCAGTATTGCAAAAACTATATGCTGTGACCAATAAATTTAAAAAGGGTTAAGCTTGAATTTTAAAAAAAATATTGTGAATAACAAAATTTGAAAATCTATTATTTTTTAGCAGTGAAGTCCAAACATAAATTACGTTTACACTATAGGTCCGTGAATCTGCAAAGTTTTTAATATTTCTTTATTTTTATGAAATAGGTAAATATTTTGATTAAAGAAATTTGGTCCCTGAACATTGTCAAACGAAATTTCATTCCTTAAGTCACAACCTTGTATGGAATGTCGAAATTGGAATGAAAAAGTTATCGAATGTATGGGTGAAAATTGGGTTTGTAATGTTTTCAAAAAAGAAACATCATATCAAATATGTTCATTAACATGGAACCATACAGTCATTCAACATCATTATAATTTATTTACCCTAGTTGTATAGTTATGAACATTATATAAAGTTATGAGTTGTGTAAAAAAAAAAACCCAAGGTAAAAATATCTCCATCATGATTGGAG
>RQTK01000268.1:518485-540240 GCA_003991915.1 Elysia chlorotica | reverse complement strand
TGAGTTTAGTTATCCTTACTGCATGTGTGGCTATAGGATTAATGAACGGATTTTGAAGTGGGATTGTGGCTTCTACTAACGGGTGTCTTTAAATTATTGGAGTCTTGGAGTCTTGGACTTTTGGAATTTGGAGTCTTGGCGCATCATCTGAGCTTTGTAGTCTTGACGTAGCTTTTATCTGGAGTGTCTGCGTTTGAGACACATTTGCTGCAGTCTTAGTCTAGAGTTTTCTCTTGTGTACAGGCAATGGACACCTCGCAGCGACAAGAGATTTCAGCCCCACTGACCCATCAACAAGATAGCAGGCGAAATCTAGATACATGTGTATACCTGAGTTACGTCAGTCAGCACCTCAAATTGGACTTCCGTCTGAATCTTCTTCTTCTTCTTCTTCCGTTTTCGATCACAGCCTCACAACTTGAGGACTTGTGTGAACTGCGCTCTGACTCAACAAGCACTAGTCTGAGGTGGCTTTTGTGGTGCAGCAGTATGCTGACTGACGGTTTTCCTTAGCGGTTTCTGGACTCTAGTTTTGGGTCTGATCTATGGCTTTCACAGGAATTATATTAATATTGCCGACTTTTGATTTAAAGGAGTCTAAGGAGCCAGAAGCCTTAATCTTTTCAGGCAGGTGGTTCCACAGTCTGACGGCTGATGGAAAGAAGGAATATAAATGAACATTTGTTCTGGACCTTGGTATCATGTAGCTGCCGCCTGCTCTGCGTGTTCTGTTGTTGTTCATAATAAGGTCTTCTGTTGGTATATGACATAGATGATTTATTGCTTTGTAGATTACTGTTACTTTGCTTTTAGCTCTCTTGTAATGATGGCCAATTTAGTTGGGACTGCAGTTTACTGACACTGCTTTGTCTGTCATACTAAATCTACTTACATTACGATGATCTATGTCATCACCTAAAAGACAATTCAGAGTCATGAAGATGCAAGTTTGTATTTTCACTCCAACTCTAGTGTCTCTAACGGGTTCTAGAATTTTTAAAATAATAAAATGAAGATAGGAAATCATGCTTCAATAATATGCATAGCTATATCTAGACCTATGTTATTTTTGTTACGGTTAGAATCTATATAATTTTTGGCAATCAACATAAACCATTAAGTACCAACCTGCATGGATATGAGTAACAAGAACTAAAACGTTAATAGACCTAGACCTAGACCTAGATCTAGACCCAGTACAACCCAGAAATGTCTTGACAGTCATTAACTGCATTTCTTTTCATTAAACTTTCAAATTTAGTTGTTGTTTTATTGGGGATTATGTGTGTGTGTGTGTGTGCGCGCGCGTGTGTATGTGTGTTTGTTGGTTTTTTTTATTTAATGTTTAACTTAGAAGATACACGTATCAGTCAATCATCTAGATCTAGATCTCTACGAGTTATTATGTTCTTGAGATAATTATTCTTTCGGGGTCTAATCAGTAGAGTCGAATAGTTTTTGTCGGAAATCTTCACGAAAGCGTACTTACTATTTTAGGGGTTTTCCAAATAACCTTTAAAAAACAATAAAAATAGAATCCTAATCGTAGATTCTAGATCAAGGCGTCCAAAAATAGATTTTTTTTTTAGAAGCCTTGTTCTATATCAATGAAAAACCGAAATGCAGAACCAAGCGATTTGGCTACGATTACGTTCTCTAAAGTGTATTTCTACCCAACACCACAATGGTTGGAAGTCAAGACGGCCTCAGTCCCGTATCTTCTTCTTCTTCTTCTCGTTCTCCAACACTCTCTTCAAATTCTGATCCCAGCCTGCGCAATGAAGGCTACCGTTTTCTCTAGCTCAGGAAGGGGCCCGTATAGCTTCGTGTGCATGTCTATTCTCTCCCTCCAGATGGACTGTCTAACATATGAAAACTGCAGAGTCAACCATTTGTCTAGCTGATTTTTTTTCACTGCATGGGCCACCTCTATGTTATCCTTTGTAGACCATTTTGTACCAAGTGGCAATTCTCCGGCTCTTTTAATGTTCAAAAGAGAGTAATTAAAAAAAAAATCCTAGTTACATTGATTAGTTTGTGTCTTCTGTTCCTATGATAGTATAGTCAAAGATGTAGAAAGAAAGATAAACGACTTGCAGTTTTTTTTCCTATTAACAGAGTGAGGATCATTTTTTCGATTATTGCCCCTTGGTGAGAACGGGTAATTTACAATACAATAATAAAGAAAAACAAAGGATACACTCTTTTTGAGTGGAAACCAAATAAGTTTATTTACTATTACTCAAATTATAATAATTTTTGAGTGGAAACCAAATAAGTTTATTTATTATTACTCAAATTATCGTCATTTTAACGGCTTTTAATTTATAAACATTTGTTAAAATAATTAACAACACATAATATTTCAATACAAATTCAATTGCTTCTTTTTTTATTAATCAACATCTGTGATGTATTGAGAGAGTAGCTAGGCAAGGCAACGCTCTCTCTCTCTCTCTCTCTCTCTCTCTCTCTCTCTCTCTCTCTCTCTCTCTCTCTCATTTTCGCTATACCAAGACACGTTTAACTGTATTTTTCCTTCAAATGCATAAGTAAAAGATCATGATCATGACTCAGTCTGTGCTAAGTCACTTGACAAGTAATCTTTAGTCTCTGCTAAGTCACTTGACAAGTAATATTTAGTCTGTGTTAAGTCACTTGACAAGTAATCTTTAGTCTGTGCTAAGTCACGTGACAAGTAATCTTTAGTCTGTGCTAAGTCACTTGACAAGTAATCTTTAGTCTGTGCTAAGTCACTTGACAAGTAATCTTTAGTCTGTGCTAAGTCACTTGACAAGTAATCTTTAGTCACTTGACAAGTAATCTTTAGTCTGTGCTAAGTCACGTGACAAGTAATCTTTAGTCTGTGCTAAGTCACGTGACAAGTAATCTTTAGTCTGTGCTAAGTCACTTGAAAAGTAATCTTTAGTCTCTGCTAAGTCACTTGACAAGTAATCTTTAGTCTGTGCTAAGTCACGTGACAAGTAATCTTTAGTCTCGACTCTCCATCTCTGTATTCGACTCTCCATCTCTGTATTCGACTCTCCATCTCTGTATTCGACTCTCCATCTCTGTATTCGACTCTCCATCTCTGTATTCGACTCTCCATCTCTGTATTCGACTCTCCATCTCTGTATTCGACTCTCCATCTCTGTATTCGACTCTCCATCTCTGTATTCGACTCTCCATCTCTGTATTCGACTCTCCATCTCTGTATTCGACTCTCCATCTCTGTATTCGACTCTCCATCTCTGTATTCGACTCTCCATCTCTGTATTCGACTCTCCATCTCTGTATTCGACTCTCCATCTCTGTATTCGACTCTCCATCTCTGTATTCGACTCTCCATCTCTGTATTCGACTCTCCATCTCTGTATTCGACTCTCCATCTCTGTATTCGACTCTCCATCTCTGTATTCGACTCTCCATCTCTGTATTCGACTCTCCATCTCTGTATTCGACTCTCCATCTCTGTATTCGACTCTCCATCTCTGTATTCGACTCTCCATCTCTGTATTCGACTCTCCATCTCTGTATTCGACTCTCCATCTCTGTATTCGACTCTCCATCTCTGTATTCGACTCTCCATCTCTGTATTCGACTCTCCATCTCTGTATTCGACTCTCCATCTCTGTATTCGACTCTCCATCTCTGTATTCGACTCTCCATCTCTGTATTCGACTCTCCATCTCTGTATTCGACTCTCCATCTCTGTATTCGACTCTCCATCTCTGTATTCGACTCTCCATCTCTGTATTCGACTCTCCATCTCTGTATTCGACTCTCCATCTCTGTATTCGACTCTCCATCTCTGTATTCGACTCTCCATCTCTGTATTCGACTCTCCATCTCTGTATTCGACTCTCCATCTCTGTATTCGACTCTCCATCTCTGTATTCGACTCTCCATCTCTGTATTCGACTCTCCATCTCTGTATTCGACTCTCCATCTCTGTATTCGACTCTCCATCTCTGTATTCGACTCTCCATCTCTGTATTCGACTCTCCATCTCTGTATTCGACTCTCCATCTCTGTATTCGACTCTCCATCTCTGTATTCGACTCTCCATCTCTGTATTCGACTCTCCATCTCTGTATTCGACTCTCCATCTCTGTATTCGACTCTCCATCTCTGTATTCGACTCTCCATCTCTGTATTCGACTCTCCATCTCTGTATTCGACTCTCCATCTCTGTATTCGACTCTCCATCTCTGTATTCGACTCTCCATCTCTGTATTCGACTCTCCATCTCTGTATTCGACTCTCCATCTCTGTATTCGACTCTCCATCTCTGTATTCGACTCTCCATCTCTGTATTCGACTCTCCATCTCTGTATTCGACTCTCCATCTCTGTATTCGACTCTCCATCTCTGTATTCGACTCTCCATCTCTGTATTCGACTCTCCATCTCTGTATTCGACTCTCCATCTCTGTATTCGACTCTCCATCTCTGTATTCGACTCTCCATCTCTGTATTCGACTCTCCATCTCTGTATTCGACTCTCCATCTCTGTATTCGACTCTCCATCTCTGTATTCGACTCTCCATCTCTGTATTCGACTCTCCATCTCTGTATTCGACTCTCCATCTCTGTATTCGACTCTCCATCTCTGTATTCGACTCTCCATCTCTGTATTCGACTCTCCATCTCTGTATTCGACTCTCCATCTCTGTATTCGACTCTCCATCTCTGTATTCGACTCTCCATCTCTGTATTCGACTCTCCATCTCTGTATTCGACTCTCCATCTCTGTATTCGACTCTCCATCTCTGTATTCGACTCTCCATCTCTGTATTCGACTCTCCATCTCTGTATTCGACTCTCCATCTCTGTATTCGACTCTCCATCTCTGTATTCGACTCTCCATCTCTGTATTCGACTCTCCATCTCTGTATTCGACTCTCCATCTCTGTATTCGACTCTCCATCTCTGTATTCGACTCTCCATCTCTGTATTCGACTCTCCATCTCTGTATTCGACTCTCCATCTCTGTATTCGACTCTCCATCTCTGTATTCGACTCTCCATCTCTGTATTCGACTCTCCATCTCTGTATTCGACTCTCCATCTCTGTATTCGACTCTCCATCTCTGTATTCGACTCTCCATCTCTGTATTCGACTCTCCATCTCTGTATTCGACTCTCCATCTCTGTATTCGACTCTCCATCTCTGTATTCGACTCTCCATCTCTGTATTCGACTCTCCATCTCTGTATTCGACTCTCCATCTCTGTATTCGACTCTCCATCTCTGTATTCGACTCTCCATCTCTGTATTCGACTCTCCATCTCTGTATTCGACTCTCCATCTCTGTATTCGACTCTCCATCTCTGTATTCGACTCTCCATCTCTGTATTCGACTCTCCATCTCTGTATTCGACTCTCCATCTCTGTATTCGACTCTCCATCTCTGTATTCGACTCTCCATCTCTGTATTCGACTCTCCATCTCTGTATTCGACTCTCCATCTCTGTATTCGACTCTCCATCTCTGTATTCGACTCTCCATCTCTGTATTCGACTCTCCATCTCTGTATTCGACTCTCCATCTCTGTATTCGACTCTCCATCTCTGTATTCGACTCTCCATCTCTGTATTCGACTCTCCATCTCTGTATTCGACTCTCCATCTCTGTATTCGACTCTCCATCTCTGTATTCGACTCTCCATCTCTGTATTCGACTCTCCATCTCTGTATTCGACTCTCCATCTCTGTATTCGACTCTCCATCTCTGTATTCGACTCTCCATCTCTGTATTCGACTCTCCATCTCTGTATTCGACTCTCCATCTCTGTATTCGACTCTCCATCTCTGTATTCGACTCTCCATCTCTGTATTCGACTCTCCATCTCTGTATTCGACTCTCCATCTCTGTATTCGACTCTCCATCTCTGTATTCGACTCTCCATCTCTGTATTCGACTCTCCATCTCTGTATTCGACTCTCCATCTCTGTATTCGACTCTCCATCTCTGTATTCGACTCTCCATCTCTGTATTCGACTCTCCATCTCTGTATTCGACTCTCCATCTCTGTATTCGACTCTCCATCTCTGTATTCGACTCTCCATCTCTGTATTCGACTCTCCATCTCTGTATTCGACTCTCCATCTCTGTATTCGACTCTCCATCTCTGTATTCGACTCTCCATCTCTGTATTCGACTCTCCATCTCTGTATTCGACTCTCCATCTCTGTATTCGACTCTCCATCTCTGTATTCGACTCTCCATCTCTGTATTCGACTCTCCATCTCTGTATTCGACTCTCCATCTCTGTATTCGACTCTCCATCTCTGTATTCGACTCTCCATCTCTGTATTCGACTCTCCATCTCTGTATTCGACTCTCCATCTCTGTATTCGACTCTCCATCTCTGTATTCGACTCTCCATCTCTGTATTCGACTCTCCATCTCTGTATTCGACTCTCCATCTCTGTATTCGACTCTCCATCTCTGTATTCGACTCTCCATCTCTGTATTCGACTCTCCATCTCTGTATTCGACTCTGTGGGTATCCGGGGGACGCGACGGTTACTACGGTCTTCCGGTCAGCGACATGGGTGGCCAGCAGTCAAAGCAGCAGTTGGAGTCTGACCTCTTAACGGCGTGTCGTCACGGAGATCTAAACACCGTGCTGTCGATTTTGAGGGGCTCGCAACAGTTCGATATAAACACCAAGGCAGCCGATGGTAGAACTGCGTTGTGTGCGGCATGTATAGGCGGCTACACAGACATAGTGTCTGCATTACTGCAGGCCGGGGCGGATACAGACATCCGAGACTTTTACGGGTGCACTCCCCTGATGCTGGCCTGTACACTTTGCTCCGCGGATGAAAAACTGGCAGAGGTCATTGATTGTTTGGTAAAACACGGGGCTGGCGTGAATGCGCAGGACGAGTGTGGACGAACGCCTCTAATGGCGGCCTGTGCGACTGGCCAGACGCGAGCTGTAAATTTATTATTGCGGCACCAGCCTCAACTCGAGGCTAGAGACATCGATGGTAACACGTCCCTCTCGCTAGCCTGTAGCAAGGGTCACTCCGGAGCGGCCTGCAGTTTGCTGCACCAGGGTGCAAACATCGAGGTCAGGAATCATAGAGGATTGACCCCATTCCTGTTGGCTTGCAAGTCTGGCCACTGCCGTGTAGTGTATGAACTTCTGGAGCACGGTGCTAGCCTTGCAGCTTGTACTGAGGATGGTGTGACAGCCCTCGTGCTGGCTGCAGAGAACGGCTTCACAGATACAGTTCGAATCCTTCTGAAGCATGTCGCTGAAGTAGACGCTCGTAACAGGGATGGGGTGACAGCCCTCATGCTGGCTGCAGAGAACGGTTTCACAGATACAGTTCGAATCCTTCTGAAGCATGTCGCTCAAGTAGACGCTCGTTACATGGATGGGGTAACAGCCCTCATGCTGGCTGCACAGAACGGTTTCACAGATACAGTTCGAATCCTTCTGGAGCACGGCGCTCAAGTAGACGCTCGTTACAGGGATGGGGTAACAGCCCTCGTGCTGGCTGCACAGAACGGTTTCACAGATACAGTTCGAATCCTTCTGGAGCACGGCGCTCAAGTAGACGCTCGTTACATGGATGGGGTAACAGCCCTCATGCTGGCTGCACAGAACGGTTTCACAGATACAGTTCGAATCCTTCTGGAGCACGGTGCTAGCCTTGAAGCTTGTAATGAGGGTGGTGTGACAGCCCTCATGCTGGCTGCACAGAACGGTTTCACAGATACAGTTCGAATCCTTCTGGAGCATGTCGCTCAAGTAGACGCTGGTAACAGGGATGGGGTAACAGCCCTAGCACTCGCCTCTGGAAGCGGCCAGAGCAGTTCTGAGAATCCGCTGCTACAGTGTGGTTCATCCGTCGACGAAACTGACAGGCGCGGGTTTACAGCTCTGATGTTTGCCTGTTCAAAGAGGCCTGGCCTGCCTGGCCGTGCGACTGACCGGTCCTCACAGCAGGGGACGGACCAAACTCCACAGGAAGAAAAGGGCGATTGGTCAACAGCCCTGGCGCCAACAGCAAAGCAAGATTTTGGAGAGACACCCAGAATATTGATCATGTACGGTGCGAGCGTGCACACAACAAACAGACGGGGTAACACAGAACTACTACTAGCTTGTGTGGCTGGTTGGTATGAGTGTGTGAGGCTTCTACTTCTTGCAGGTGCATGTGTGAATGCTCGAATGATGAGCGGCAGGACGCCTCTCACAGAAGCAATCAGGACCAGGCGCAGCGACATCGCTCGACTTCTTCTGGAGCGCGGAGCAGACGTGAACATCCCCGACAGTGGCGGGTCGCCGCCGCTGATGCTTGCCTGTGAACAGGGCCTGGAGGTCGCTGTGTGTGCGCTGCTCAGCCGCGGGGCAGACGCCGACGCTCGCGGCCGGGCCGGGCACACAGCCCTGATGGTCGTGTGTAAGACTGGCCGGGACACACTTGTAAGGGAGCTGCTGCAAAATGGAGCAAACGTTAACGCCATGAGCCGTGATGGGGCCACACCTTTAATGGTGGCTTGCAGGTCGAGGAGATACACAACTGTTGAGCTGCTGTTGAAGAATGGCGCAGATGTGAATCTGACCAATAGCCAAGTAACGCCTTTGATGGTGTCGTGTCTGGTGAGAGATATAGGTACTATGCATTTGTTGATTAAGACCAATGCCTTAGTGGATTTGCGTTGCAGAGGAGGCCTGAATGCTCTAGCTGTTGCTTCGCAGAATGACGCAGCAGACGCACTAGCGGTTTTGATCATGAACGGTGCAAACCTCAATATAACTGACGATGATGACACCAGCGCACTTATGTTCGCTTCCTGGATGGGGCACATGGCCGCCGTCAAAGTTCTGCTTGAGAAAGGCGCGCTGGTAGACATGCGCAACCGCCAAGGCCTCACAGCCCTCATGATGTCTTCTTTGAGAGCTCACCGCGGGGTTACAGAACTTCTGCTCACATATAAAGCTGATGTGAGTGCGAGCGACGAGTACGGCTGCACTTCTCTGATGTTGGTTTCCTGGAGGGGGGACATAAGCACAGTCGATTTGCTGCTACAACACGACGCGTCAGTAAATGGCCGAGACGCCAACGGATGCACAGCTCTCATGTATGCCAGCGCGTCCGGGCATGTCGCAGTGGCCAGAAAGCTGCTGCACTATGGCGCCATGGTCAATCTACCCAACAACGACGGAGACACGCCCCTTATCTACGCAAGCTTCTGGGAGCGCCGTGGGGTGGTGAGTCTCCTGCTAGACGCACTCGCGGATGTGAACGCGCTCAACAGCGACGGCTTTTCTGCCCTGATGTTTGCTGCTCAAACTGGGAACGTGTCCATCGCCGAGGCTTTGCTCCAGAAAGGCGCCCATGTCAACACAGCAAATAGCTCTGGCTTCACTCCCCTCATGTTGGCTTCTGTGCGAGGCCACAGCAACATGGCGTCTCTGTTGGTAGATCGCGGAGCCGATGTCAGCGCCGCCTCTCCAGATGGACTGACGGCCCTCCTCCTGGCCTGCGTGAACGGCTTCAGTGACGTGGCCGGCGTGCTGCTCACCTCACAGGCCAGGCGTGTAGACCTGGACTGGGCCACGGCTGACGGCGTGACGCCCCTGATGGCCGCCTGTTGGCGGGGCCATGGCCATGTGGCCACTTTGCTCCTGGAGCGCGGCGCGGACGCGAATGCGCGCAGCAAGTTCGGGGCCACCGCTCTTATGGCCGCTGACTTCAATGGATACAAAAACATTGTCGATGAGCTCATTGATTACAAAGCAGATATACATTCCAGCAACAAAGCTGGTCTCACTGCTCTCCAGCTAGCTTCACGCAACCGCCACAGCATTGTTGTAGAGGTTTTCATGTTACACGAAGCGGTCATCGATGTGAACCACAGGGGTGGCTTCACCGCCCTCATGCTGGCCAGTGAGCGAGGCCAGTACTCTGCTGTGGCGGCTCTGCTCCGGTGTCAGTCTGACAACATCAACACGCGCAACGCTGCGGGGACCACGGCCCTCATGCTCGCCTCCTACAACGGCCACCTGGACGTGGTGAGACTCCTACTGACACACGGTGCACACATCGACATGGCCGACAACGACGGACGCACGGCGCTCATGTGTGCCTGTCAGCAGGGACATCTCGGGGTGTTGAGACTCCTGCTACAGCGCAACGCCTCGGCGTCTGCCAGGGACAGACTCGGCTTCTCCGCGCTCTTCATGGCGGAGCTGGCGGGCCACAGGGCCACAGTGCGGGAGCTGGGCATCCACATTGGGAACACCGCCTCAGGGGCGCGGGAGCTGGGCATCCACATTGGGAACACCGCCTCAGGGGTGCCATCTACAGTGCGGGATGACACCGTGCCAAATGAACCAGGTATCTTCAAGTAGGGCGTTTCTTGAAAAGATAGAAGTGCGAGTTGGTACTGGCTTAAAGGAAATTCCCATAGTCATACATGTTTGGTACCATTAAAATTAAACGCACACACATAGAACTGCGAGGTGCACCATGAACGTTCCAGTACATGTGCTTAACTTTTAGAAGTTTTACTGCAGTGCAGCTGTACTGACACTTTCATAGTCTATTTATTTTCTGGTACTAGTACAACAACATTTTTATGTTCACCATCATTGTTTTTGTTATGGTGATAATATGTATTACCAATTCTACAAAAATTAGAAATTGTATGCTCCTCATAATAACCATTGTTCTAATTAAAAGTTTAACACATAACATAAAGCACACATAGGTGCAAAATTAAACTCCTATGACTTATGTATTCCAAAAACTAAGGGCAGAAACTGCTGATAACATCTCTTGTCTTGAGTTACACACCTTTTTTCTTTTCTTTTCTTTCCGTTTTTTTTTAAACTTCAGGTGGTGCAACAGCTGCAAGCGGCAAACCGTCTCCCTTGTCTCCTAGCAACGCGTGCTGTGGAGATGGTAGCCTGTCGGACTGTTCACCACCCAGCACCAAGCTATGTTCACTCCGCGCCACGCATGATTCACCACGTGTCAATAGGCCATGTTCACCGCAGACAGATACAGGCTGTTCACCGCAGACAGATACAGGCTGTTCACCGCAGACAGATACAGGCTGTTCACCGCAGACAGATACAGGCTGTTCACCACAGACAGATACAGGCTGTTCACCGCAGACAGATACAGGCTGTTCACCACAGACAGGTACAGGCTGTTCACCAGGAAAGGCTGCGGCGCCAGGGGCGTATTTGAGCCAACACAGCAGGCGAAGGTCATGGCCGGACACAAGTGCAGGGGCCGCGCTATCTGGACCCGAGGATCGCATGTCCGGCACACCCGAAGATGGAACGGAAATACCAGCATCAGTTGTTACATGGTTTGTCCAAACATAACATCCTCCTCTTTAGTCAGTGCTTGAAAACTAAAACAACAAACAAACAAACACACACACCAAAAAACAAAATGGTAAAAGGTTTCTGGAAAATCTTAAAGCAGTTATTTCATTTGGGGGGGGGGGGGGGCGGTGTTTTTTTGTTGTTTTGTTTTGTTGTTGTTGTTGTTGTTGTTGTTGTTGTTGTTGTTGTTGTTGTTGTTGTTGTTGTTGTTGTTTCTTTTGTAGAACTTTAAATATTGTGTTAAATTTGAATGGAATTTTTATATTTATTTCAGTAAAATTCCTCTCAGCCTTTAACAAATAAAAAATTATATAAAATTAGTTTTTATTTTATTTTTGTTATTGAAGAAGAATGTTCTAACATTGAACCAATCATCGTGTAAAACCTAAATATTACTAAAAGTTGACGGGGGACTTTTAAAGAATTTTTAATGCTGTTTTTTCCCAGCCGCGCGTTAACAGATCAGCAAGAAAGCGTTGTGCAGGCAATAACAGAGGCATTCAGCCGGTTACAACAACAGGCTCAACAGGGCGAGAGCAGGTAACCAACCCATTCAAATACCATCCTACACCATAAGGGGGGGGGGGGTATTGGCTTTTTTAAGAATATATCAGTGCACTATAGTAGTAGTAGTAGTAGTAGTAGTAGTAGTAGTAGTAGTAGTAGTAGTAGTAGTAGTAGTAGTAGTAGTAGTAGTAGTAGTAGTAGTAGTAGTAGTAGTAGTAGTAGTAGTAGTAGTAGTAGTAGTTTTTCGATCCGTCAAACTCTAAGAAACATACCACAAACCTGTTTTTATTTTGTTTGTTTTTTGTTGTTGTTTTTTATTTTTGTGTCATTTTGGGTTTGAAACATGTCAAAGTAAAATAAATAATGCAGGAAATTGTAGAACTAAGCAAAATATGTAAGAAGCAATAAAGAGAGACGTAGTCCGGACTTTTTTAATATTCCGAATTGAAGACAATTTGGATTTATCAGAGGTCGTATAAAGGGAGTGCACTCTAGTGAATTTTTTAGTTTCAGGGGAGACTACATGTATGGTCGACGTTCCATTTTTTATTGTTGGTCTCTACTTCAAGCAATATATTAAAACATGAATCAGTAGTACTTATATAATAAGTTATGTATTCAATAAAAATTACAAGATTTTCGTACCTATTACCTTTTAAACCAAATGAATTTAGATCATGAACTATTTTGGAAACGTTATTTTTTTTTATTTTTACGAAAAACTATATTTGTTCCACCCATCTAAGCACCGACTTTCTTATCTTCCTGCACCAGGCCTTGTGTTTTGTATGTAGCTAACGCTAGCTTCACGTTCCCAACACATCAGACTGTGACGGCTGAAAGCGTCAAGTACCTGCTGCTCTCTGGTGACGTCAACCAACGGCGCGCTGCCTCAGGTGCCACGTCCGACAGCAGTGACGATGAGTCCTAAGTCCGTCACATAATTATGTATCACCTGTGAAATTCTTAAACATGTATGTATTACCTGTGAAATTCTTAAACATGTATTTATTACCTGTGAAATTCTTAAACATGTATTACCTGTGAAATTCTTAAACATGTATTACCTGTGAAATTCTTAAACATGTATTACCTGTGAAATTCTTAAACATGTATTACCTGTGAAATTCTTAAACATGTATTACCTGTGAAATTCTTAAACATGTATTACCTGTGAAATTCTTAAACATGTATCACCTGTGAAATTCTTAAACATGTATTACCTGTGAAATTCTTAAACATGTATTACCTGTGAAATTCTTAAACATGTATTACCTGTGAAATTCTTAAACATGTATTACCTGTGAAATTCTTAAACATGTATTACCTGTGAAATTCATAAACATGTATTACCTGTGAAATTGTTCAATATGTATTACCTATTAACTTCTTCAACATATACCATAACACTTGTAAAATTCTTAAATATGTATTACCTATTAACTTCTTTAACATATACCACATCACCTGTAAAATTCTTAAATATGTATTACCTATTAAATTCTTCAACATATATGATATCACCTGTGACATTCTGAAATTTGTATTTCCTGTTAAATTCTTCAACATATATCACCTGTTAAATTCTTCAACATGTATCATACTACCTGTAAAATTATTAAATATGTATTACCTATTAAATTCTTCAACATATATGATATCACCTGTGACATTCTGAAATTTGTATTTCCTGTTAAATTCTTCAACATATATCACCTGTTAAATTCTTCAACATGTATCATACTACCTGTAAAATTATTAAATATGTATTACCTATTAAATTCTTCAACATATATGATATCACCTGTGACATTCTGAAATTTGTATTTCCTGTTAAATTCTTCAACATATATCACCTGTTAAATTCTTCAACATGTATCATACTACCTGTAAAATTATTAAATATGTATTACCTATTAAATTCTTCAACATATATGATATCACCTGTGACATTCTGAAATTTGTATTTCCTGTTAAATTCTTCAACATATATCACCTGTTAAATTCTTCAACATGTACCATATCACCTGTAAAATTCTTAAATATGTATTACCTATTAAATTCTTCAACATATATGATATCACCTGTGACATTCTGAAATTTGTATTTCCTGTTAAATTCTTCAACATATATCACCTGTTAAATTCTTCAACATGTATCATACTACCTGTAAAATTATTAAATATGTATTACCTATTAAATTCTTAAATTCTATTAAATTCTTCAACATATACCATATCACTTGCAAAATTCTTAAATATGTGCCACCAGAGAAATTCATAATTATTTGTATAACCTAATTCACTCTAAACGCAGTGTTGAATCAACGATATGTTGATATATATCCCAAAGTACGAACCACACCGTTAAAGATAACATGCCCGGACACAAGCCCAGAATGACAGTCATTAAACAGTGATTAAACAGAAAAAATATGAAAACAAAACAACAACAAACCAAACAATCAAACACACAAACAAACAAAAAACACGAGAACCTTTTAACGGAGCTATTTACCTTTTTTGTAAATTAAATATGTGACTTAGTTTATTTTAATACAAAGCATAGTGTTTTCTCTCTTTTTCCAGAAATTTTTTTTTTTTTTTTGCCATGGGCTTTCATATATAAATAATTAAAAGCTTATCGCTGCTGATACCAAAGCCCGATGGATGCGTCACAGTGCCTGGTTATCAAATCACATGAAAAACACTGTTTTATGATTATTACGTACATGAAAACCGAGACATCTTGAACGTGAACTAGGAAATCGTTTTAAATTAGGAAAACGTAGTAATACTAGCATGTACACACACACAACATGTAAATGAGCATTTACTGCAAAAATCTTTACCTGACCACAAATCTCAGTGAATATTAGAAGAGCCTTTTTTGAATATACAGAAGCCTTTGTAGAAATTTCTGAAATACTTCTTGTGGCCATCTTTCTGTACTATATATAATAAGTTCACGGTTTTATCAAGCAGTATACCTTAAGAAAAAACTTTCTCGAGCCAACATAGATGATGTATGAGTCATTAGGCTCGTTTTTTTTTTTTAATATTTGTCATAGATTTGTCATAAAGGTGTACACTGTCTGTTTCTTCGTGTATGTTTTGGTGTAAGTTCAGTGAAAAATTGTTGTTTTTTTTATCTTAAACTCCACGCATAGAGTATGAAACGAGGCTTGTTTTCATAGCGTTCTATTTCTAATAATAAAAAACTAAATTTTAAGAAAACCTCTGTGTATCCATGTTTTTTTTTAATTGTCTTATCTTATAGAGGGGATTATCAATAGATTATAGAGATTAGATTCTAACAACATCAACAGTAATGAACTGCAACAATGTCGTTTGAAACAAAGAAAGAGCAACGCCACGTACAAACGTTTATATTTTAAAAAAATATATCATTCATAAAATCATCTGGTTTATTGCTTAATAGAAACTTATACAAATATGTATTTGGTGTGTTTTGAACAAACAGTTCACAGTGCCCCTCTCATCACAAACAGTTCACCTGTGCCTCTCTCATCACAAACAGTTCACAGTGCCTCTCTCATCACAAACAGTTCACAGCGCCTCTCTCATCACAAACAGTTCACAGTGCCTCTCTCATCACAGACAGTTCACATTGCCTCTCTCATCACAGACAGTTCACAGTGCCTCTCTCATCACAGACAGTTCACATTGCCTCTCTCATCACAGTTCACAGTGCCTCTCTCATCACAGACTCACAACCTGTTCACATTGCCTCTCTCATCACAGACAGTTCACATTGCCTCTCTCATCACAGACAGTTCACAGTGCCTCTCTCATCACAGACTCACAACCTGTTCACAGCGCCTGCCCCATTTTGTGCCGAACACACGCCCATGTAGTGAAAATACAGTAGTGATTCTGAGTGGAAGTCAACGTCAAACCTATTGAAGATGGTGGAGTCCAGTAGTTCAATGTGATGACACTGACTGGGTGGAAGTCAACGTCAAACCTATTGAAGATGGTGGAGTCCAGTAGTTCAATGTGATGACACTGACTGGGTGGAAGTTAACGTCAAACCTATTGAAGATGGTGGAGTCCAGTAGTTCAATGTGATGTTACTTACTGTTTGGGTGGAAGTTAACGTCAAACCTATTGAAGATGGTGGAGTCCAGTAGTTCAATGTGTTGACACTGACTGGGTTGTTGTAATGTCAAACCTATTGAAGATGGTGGAGTCCAGTAGTTCAATGTGATGACACTGACTGGGTGGAAGTCAAAGTCAAACCTATTGAAGATGGTGGAGTCCAGTAGTTCAATGTGATGACACTGACTGGGTGGAAGTCAAACCTATTGAAGATGGTGGAGTCCAGTAGTTCAATGTGATGACACTGACTGGGTGGAAGTCAAACCTATTGAAGATGGTGGAGTCCAGTAGTTCAATGTGATGACACTGACTGGGTGGAAGTAACGTCAAACCTATTGAAGATGGTGGAGTCCAGTAGTTCAATGTGATGACACTGACTGGGTGGAAGTTAACGTCAAACCTATTGAAGATGGTGGAGTCCAGTAGTTCAATGTGATGACACTGACTGGGTGGAAGTGAACGTCAAACCTATTGAAGATGGTGGAGTCCAGTAGTTCAATGTGATGACACTGACTGGGTGGAAGTTAACGTCAAACCTATTGAAGATGGTGGAGTCCAGTAGTTCAATGTGATGACACTGACTGGGTGGAAGTCAAACCTATTGAAGATGGTGGAGTCCAGTAGTTCAATGTGATGACACTGACTGGGTGGAAGTCAAACCTATTGAAGATGGTGGAGTCCAGTGGAAGTCAAACCTATTGAAGATGGTGGAGCCCAGTAGTTCAATGTGATGACACTGACTGGGTGGAAGTCAAACCTATTGAAGATGGTGGAGTCCAGTAGTTCAATGTGATGACACTGACTGGGTGGAAGTCAAACCTATTGAAGATGGTGGAGTCCAGTAGTTCAATGTGATGACACTGACTGGTGGGTGGAAGTTAACGTCAAACCTATTGAAGATGGTGGAGTCCAGTAGTTCAATGTGATGACACTGACTGACTGGGTGGAAGTGAACGTCAAACCTATTGAAGATGGTGGAGTCCAGTAGTTCAATGTGATGACACTGACTGGGTGGAAGTCAACGTCAAACCTAACCAAGATGGCGGAGCCACGTGACACATAATCCAACCTTTGGTCCGTGTTTGTACTGCCGTTAAACAGAGGATTCTCTGGGTTTTTCCGAAGATGTGCGTCGTTGAACTCGTCATTTTTTCTCCTGTGAACGCTTGCTTAGAATGACGCTGCTGCTGTTGCTGCTGCTGCTGCTGCTGCTGTTGCTGCTGCTGCTGCTGTTGCTGCTGCTGCTGCTGTTGCTGCTGCTGCTGCTGTTGCTGTTGTTGTTGCTGTTGTTGTTTTCTTTTTGTGTGGGTTGTCCGGGTAGCTGGTTGGCTCCGATTCCGGAAGCGAAAGGCCTTGAGGAGTGTCTGCCGCGTCGCCGACACGTTTCGCTCCCAGGGGGAGGGGGGATGCATGGTATGTTGACCTCAGGTGGAGGGGGGATGCATGGTATGTTGACCTCAGGTGGAGGGGGGATGCATGGTATGTTGACCTCAGGTGGAGGGGGGATGCATGGTATGTTGACCTCAGGTGGAGGGGGGATGCATACTATGTTGACCTCAGGTGGAGGGGGGATGCATACTATGTTGACCTCAGGTGGCGCAGTTTGGTATGGACGGCGGTTCGAAGAATACACCTGTTGCTGTGACGACGTGGGGCTCACGTCTCCGTCAATCTTAGCGTGTCCGTAAATCTTAGCGTGCCCGGCTGCCAGCCCCTCCATGCGACGTAACTGTCCGGTACGGTCGGTACCTAGAGGGCACGGGTCTATGGGACGTAACTGTCCCCACGGGTCGAGCAATGTTTGCTGCAGCTCAGAGACAGAACCAAGTTGGAAGTTTTCAGGGTGATTCGCTATGGGGTTTTCTTGTGGCGTGACAGAGACAGAACCAAGTTGGAAGTTTTCAGGGTGGTGGGTTCTTCACGGGTCGAGCAATGGTTGTGACAGAGACAGAACCAAGTTGGAAGTTTTCAGGGTGATTCGCTATGGGGTTTTCTTGTGGTGTGACAGAGACAGAACCAAGTTGGAAGTTTTCAGGGTGATTCGCTATGGGGTTTTCTTGTGGCGTGACAGAGACAGAACCAAGTTGGAAGTTTTCAGGGTGATTCGCTATGGGGGTTTCTTGTGGCGTGACAGAGACAGAACCAAGTTGGAAGTTTTCAGGGTGATTCTCTATGGGGTTTTCTTGTGGCGTGACAGAGACAGAACCAAGTTGGAAGATTTCAGGGTGATTCTCTATGGGGTTTTCTTGTGGGCCACCCACACATGGACCAGGCTCTAGCGTGACGGAGTTGAACTGTAGGAGCGGAACATTGTCCGCTTGGGCAACGCTTTCCCCATAGCCGCCCTCACTGGCGTAGCTCGCATGGAACCCCAGGCCGCTTGTAATGTGAGAACCCCTGCACGCACTCCTATGGTCATACAGTAGGGATGTTAGGCGTGCCGAATGAGGGACCTTTTGGTTGCCATGACTACAGCTAATATGAGAATCCGTATCCGGAAGTGAATGAACATCTTTACCGTGAACTTTGCCCGTCTTTGAAGTATGTGAAGCACGCGAAGCACATGCATCAGTTTTTGTGTCCTGGTGTACAGAGTCATGGAGCTCTACGTGCACACTGTTCAGTCCCTTCTCTCTACAATCAATTGTCAGACTTGTCGTTGTGCCAACGTTCACAGGCTCGACAATGCCCAGTGTTTGGTCGCTGATTTTATTTGAACTATTACTTTTATTTGAATTATTGATTTTATTCGAACTATTGATTTTATTCGAACTATTGATTTTATTCGAACTATTGATTTTATTTGAACTATTGATTTTATTTGAACTATTGATTTTATTCGAACTATTGATTTTATTTGAACTATTGATTTTATTTGAACTATTGATTTTATTCGAACTATTGATTTTATTCGAACTATTGATTTTATTTGAACTATTGATTTTATTTGAACTATTGATTTTATTCGAACTATTGATTTTATTTGAACTATTGATTTTATTTGAACTGTCCGCTGTGGAATCTTCTCTAAACGCAGTACTTGTACCAGGTTCACAACGTTGAGGAAAGCTCCTGGCCTTCTCTACAGCGATATCCTTGTCGATGATCTGAGCTCGGTTGTCCGCGAGACCAAGCGTGTTAGTCGGCTGAGAGTTCCCCGCACCCACAGTATGAGGCCCAAGATGAGAGTTCTCCTCACCCACAGTATGAGGCCCAAGATGAGAGTTCTCCTCACCCACAGTATGAGGCCCAAGATGAGAGTTCTCCTCACCCACAGTATGAGGCCCAAGATGAGAGTTCTCCTCACCCACAGTATGAGGCCCAAGATGAGAGTTCTCACACAGTCGTAGTCAGTGGTGTGTGCATTACACAGTCAGAGTCAGTGGTGTGTGTATTACAGTCAGAGTCAGTAGTGTGTGTATTACAGTCATTGTCAGTGGTGTGTGCATTACACAGTCAGAGTCAGTATTGTGTGTATTACAGTCATTGTCAGTGGTGTGTGTGTTACACAGTCGTAGTCAGTGTTGTGTGTATTACACAGTCGTAGCCAGTGGTGTGTGTATTACAGTCGTAGTCAGTGGTGTGTGTATTACACAGTTGGAACTATTGATTTTATTTGAACTATTGATTTTATTCGAACTATTGATTTTATTTGAACTATTGATTTTATTCGAACTATTGATTTTATTTGAACTATTGATTTTATTCGAACTATTGATTTTATTTGAACTATTGATTTTATTCGAACTATTGATTTTATTTGAACTATTGATTTTATTTGAACTGTCCGCTGTGGAATCTTCTCTAAACGCAGTACTTGTACCAGGTTCACAACGTTGAGGAAAGCTCCTGGCCTTCTCTACAGCGATATCCTTGTCGATGATCTGAGCTCGGTTGTCCGCGAGACCAAGCGTGTTAGTCGGCTGAGAGTTCCCCGCACCCACAGTATGAGGCCCAAGATGAGAGTTCTCCTCACCCACAGTATGAGGCCCAAGATGAGAGTTCTCCTCACCCACAGTATGAGGCCCAAGATGAGAGTTCTCCTCACCCACAGTATGAGGCCCAAGATGAGAGTTCTCCTCACCCACAGTATGAGGCCCAAGATGAGAGTTCTCCTCACCCACAGTATGAGGCCCAAGATGAGAGTTCTCCTCACCCACAGTATGAGGCCCAAGATGAGAGTTCTCCTCACCCACAGTATGAGGCCCAAGATGCATGTAGTGGGTGCTTACACCGCCGCCACCGCCTCCACTGTCCGGTGGAATCTCTAGTGGAATCTCCGGTGGATGTTCCACGCGCACGATGGTCACCCCGCACTTGCTGGCCGTCCTACAACCTCGGATTGGAACCCCGCGACCTGCAGCATCAGGGCGCGAGCACATACCGCCGCCACCACCCAGGCCGCCGAGGCGAAGGTCCGATGTGTCGCTTGGCTGGCCAGTGTTAGACTCTGCGCCGGTCTGCGGTATGGCGTGTATGGTGTGAGACCGCCACAGTCGCAGGCACGGGGCCTGGCACACAGTCATAGTCAGTGGTGTGTGTATTACAGTCATAGTCAGTGGTGTGTGTATTACACAGTCATAGTCAGTGGTGTGTGTATTACACAGTCATAGTCAGTGGTGTGTGTATTACACAGTCATAGTCAGTGGTGTGTATTACACAGTCATAGTCAGTGGTGTGTGCATTACAGTCATAGTCAGTGGTGTGTGTATTACACAGTCATAGTCAGTGGTGTGTGCATTACACAATCGTAGTCAGTGGTGTGTGCATTACACTTATATCAAATCCATAGACTATTGTGCTCTTTTGATACGTCATTTCTAAAGCTATACCTGCGCACTCAAGTGGTTAATATTATTTTGTACTTCGAATACACAGAATTTAAGGATCAATATGAACATAGAATAAAAAACAACTGTAGGCTGAAGCGATGAGGGAACTCCGCGTGTTTCACATTGTGAATGCTGAAGGATATTCCTGTAAATTTTCTACGTTTCTTGACTTTTTGGAAACAAAATGTACGTGAGTTTATCAGTTCTCGTGTGTTAGGTTTATTTTTATACAAATGCAAATTCATTTAATTTTTTTTCTAGTTAAAAAACAACCTTTCTGCTCGTGTGTAAGCAATATTTCAGCGCACATTCTATGAACGGCTTGGTGGTGTTTCTGATGTTATCTCTAGCTCGGCTCAAAGTTTGTCCTCTTAACTAACATTCTGAAGCAACCCAACTAAACTCCTTTTAGATATATATCGAAAACTTGACAAATAGCGATCGCAAATTAGGCGAATCCAAGTATCTATGATAAAAAACAAAGAAACAACAAACAATGTGTCTGTATCTTTAGGTGAAATATTTGTCAGTCGCTTCTATTTATACTCATCTTTAAAAAAAATCTATCCTGTTTTTCTGTAAGTATATATATATTTGAAAACACTATGATCTTTGTACCCATGGCCTGCCTTGGCAAGTGGTTACCTGCTTGGTTCACCTTCTGCTCGCGCGTTGGGTACTGCCAGCGACACTCGTGCGGCTTGGCCTGCCTTGGCAAGTGGTTACCTGCTTGGTTCACCTTCTGCTCGCGCGTTGGGTACTGCCAGCGACACTCGTGACACTCGTGCGGCCATGCACATGCGTGATGGCGTGACGTCACGGCTTCCCTGCTCCGGGCGAGACGCGCCGCTTGTTGCTGCAGGCGCCGGGTCGTGTGACCTTGACCTTGGCCCGCCTCTGTGCCGCAGCGAGGGGCCATCTGGGGGCAG